>JAQPPZ010004733.1:0-241554 GCA_028583015.1 Wollemia nobilis | reverse complement strand
ATGTTAATCAATTTCTCTTTGACTCCCACATTTTCCTATCTCAGGTAAAGATAATATAGCATTTGTATGTGGCACCTCTACATGCCTTCGTCATTTAAGGAGTTGATTGGTTAAAATCATCATATGTTAAATTTTAAAGAGATATGGGTGGAATGTTTGGATGAATATAGTCAAAGGATTAGAGTTAGGTGTGGATGAAGGGAAGTCAAGCCCGTCTTATTATCTAAAATACATATTAATAAGGTTATTAGAAATAATGGGATGATATTTATGGTTAATATGAATAGGATAGAAGCAAAGAAGGGATTTGACCTATTCCAACAATACCTGGTGTTGGGAACATTTAAAGATGTTTTACCCCTAAGGATATCTCGGGATTACCTTCCTCAAAGGAATTTAACTTCTCATTTTAGCAGGTTATTACCGGGGTAGCACACCAAATGTTAGGTCACCTTATAGAATGACTCCTATAGAGTTGCATGAGCTCAAAATGCAACTTCAAAATTTGGCAGGAAAAGGGTTGGTCAAACCTAGTGTTCACCTTGGGGAGCTCCTATTTTATTTGTTAAAAGAAAGACATAACCTTAAGGATGTGCATAGACTATCTAATTCTAAACAAGTTTATTGTCAATAATAGGTATTCTTTACCAAGTATTGATGATTTGTTTGATCAATTGAAAGGAGCAACCATATTTTCTAAAATAGATTTGAGGTCTGGATATCATCAATTAAGAATTTAGAGGAAGATACTTTTAAAACAACTTTTGGGTGAACAAGGTATGTACATTTTTAGAGATACTCGTATTACCTTTTGGGGTAACACAAATACTCCATCCATATTCATGAATCTTATGAATACCATTTTTAGAGAATAATTGGATAAGTTTGTACTCATATTTTTGGATGACATTCTAATTTATTCCAAAAGCAAGGAAGAGCATCGTGACCACATGCGGATAGTACTTGTAATTCTTAAAAGAAGTCAATTATATGGAAAACTAATTAAGTGTGAGTTTTATCGGGTCCAATGGGACCACTACTTAGACCAAAATACTACGTGGGAAGATGTGGTAGAAATGCAGCAGTAGTTTCTTCATCTATTTTAGTAGAAATAGACTAAATTATAAAATTTTGGAATATTTGTATATACACAAATGTAAATGGAACTGGATACTGAGTAGAGTAAAGTGTGGTTGCCATTTCACTGTATAAAGTAGTTTGCAAGTGTGTAGAATTGCAAAGTGACATGTTTTGGAATATATGTTGATATATGTTAAATATATTATATTGTGATGTGATCTATGCTGTGATTATGTGCCAATTGTGTGGAAATATTCTTTGTTTACAAAATTTAGAACTAGATGTAAGCAATGAATTTATTTAAATATTTGAAAAGAAAGAAAATGCGAAGTAATTCTTTTGTTTCACATATTTGAAAACACAGGGACCATGTTTATCCCTAGTGTAGGAGGATGTAATGACCCTCCTTGCATGATTTATGAAAGATAGAGAAATATGTATACACTTGCATTTTTCTATGATTCCTGGTACTGTTGATGGCTTCTGTGAGTGCAACATAGTTGCGTAATGGTAATGAACGAAAATAAGTCAAGTAAAAAGGTGAGATAGGGAAGTGATGATTCAGCTTGTAAGCACATGAAAGCTCTCACTTGCATATCATTTAGGTGCATTGCATATTGCATATTTGTGTGGATTTATTTGACTCAAATAATTCTTGTATGGCAAGAAATATGAAATGTTGTTTTAGGTGGCAATGATGATGGGAGACACTAGTTTGGAAATGTATGCATGTGAGGTTGCTTGTTATGGCATAAGAGTTTATTATTTAAAATTATCTTTTAATTATATGCAAATTTATTATGATAAGTAGTATTACCATGTATGGAAGTCTTAACAAATATCATTATTGCATTACTTTGAAATATAGGAAGATATATCATAATATTATTAATCTTATTTTATTTAAAAATGTGTGAAAGTAGTTTAAACTACTAAGCAAATATCTTTGCAAATAAAATTAAAGAAATTATTAAATAGTTTGGTAGAGTTAAATTTTTGTTTTAAAGCATCCATGATGGATGCACTATCCATATTTTTTGCAAATCATTGTGAATTGTTGAGTGGTCATGATTGCTTGGTAAGCACATGACATAGAGGTGAGTAGGCTTGGCATTATCTGGCGCAATGCATGGAGGGAAAGTAATAACAATATAATAATTATTCACATATCGTTTAGGGTAAGTAAAATAAAATAAAATAAAAAGTTTATTTTAAGAAATATGAGGAATGAGAGCGAATATGGGAGAGCGGGTGAGATAGGGTATAAGGGATTGGAGAAAACAACAAACAATGATTTTAGAAAGTGTGAGAAAATAGGTTAGTTGTTTGGTAGCTTCTCATGTAATGTATGTGTTCTCCATGTTTGCCTGATATGTTTAACATGTTTGTTTCGGCATGTAAATAATTGCTATGTTGTTGTGTGAATAGATGGTGAACGTAAGCAATGAGATTGTTGGTATTTCAATATCATATTTGTAGATGTTTTGTTGTGTAATGTTTTTCTACTTTGTTGTGTGAATAAATGGTCAATGAAAAAAGTGGAACTATTGGTGTAACACTGCAATATTAGTAAATGTATTATTGTGTAAAATATTACCATGTAGTTGTGTTAACAAAGACAAAGTGAAAACAATGGAATTGTAGGTGTAACCCTGTTATGATAAAGAATTATTTTGTATTACAAAAAGTATTGCAGTGTTAAAAAACATTGTGCTATGTTGTGTTGACAATGTTGGAATCAATACATTGTTGTGAAACAATATGTTGTCATATTGTTGTGGTTGTAAATCTTGTATTGAAAGTAGCGAGGTGATGTGTGTTGTGTGTGAGCTGTACTACTTCATTGAAAAATAAAAGAAAAAATTTAGAACTTGCACTTCTCTAGGAACTGGGAAATACCTCTGGATGAAGGAGACAAGTTTCATGAAGTTTTACCTAGTGTAAGTAGGCAATTTTGCAATAGAGGAAAATGTTTTGATAAAATCCATGGATAAATATCAGGAAAGGAAGCTTAGTGGTTTTCTTTGTGTGTTTTCTATGTTAGATTAATAGCATTTGTGCATGTTAAATTTGCATATTCATATTATTGGATCTATATCTCATCCCTGGCGATGACTCCTATATTTTCCTTGAATGGACTATTGACTGTGTGGAGGCAAATGGTGTAATGCTAAGCAGATGTGGGAAACACTTTACTTGAAGCTCACAGTAAGGAAATTTGCCTTGTAGCTACTATAGAAAGGATAGCGAAATCCATGTTAGTGGACAGATATTGCCTTGTCTAGTCTGAGCTTGAGCAATAGAGCAGAATCGTAGGGAATGAACACTTGAAAACTTTTTGTGGTTGAACCAAATATTGAAATGAGAATGGTTTAGACATATATAGTAAGTGTGTGAAGTTTAGGGCCTAGAATAAAGGGAAAGCCTTATGTAATGTTGTATTTACAAAATATGTAAATGTATTTGGAAGTGGCTTCATATGTTCTTTGTATTGTCAAATGAAGCATATGCTTGTATTGAGACTTTATATCTCTATTTAATTAAAAAGGTTATTGTTTTTGAATTCTCCTTTTGTATGTTGCTATATTGGATCACCTGTTTTCGATAGATATTAAAAAAATTCAGACTAATTGTGACGTAGCATGGATTAATCGAATAAGTAAGTGAGTTATAATCAATTTAATGTTTGATGTGTATAAGATAAAGATAAATACTTTGTTGATAAGATAAATAGTACCTTGCTAGCATGATGCAACCAAAAATTTTCTCTAGAGGAGGGAAAATGGTGAATATTGTTCCTAAAAAGTAACCAGTATAGATATTTAAAAACTTATGAGAACAGTAGACCAATAGTTGTTAGAAAGGGAAACTATGTTGTTGAATGGATTAGAACTTGACATAGTTTAAATAGTCTAATAGTAAGATATTTTTACGGTATTCTTCTATTGTTAATTTAAAATATGTTGACTTACGGGTAAAGTATTATGTACCTCATCTTGGATCTCATTACCTATACTCATTGCAACTCACAACGGTTTATCCCATTCCAAAACTTTGCACAGGGTTTGGTATAGGACAAACTATTGTGAGTTGCAATAAGTATAGGTAATGAGATCCAATGTTAGGGTATTGACATGGCGCTAACTACCTTGAAGATTATGGGAGTCATTAGTTAGTCACGAAGACATAAATACGCTGACCTCTTTCATACTAAGTAAAAATAAGTTGACTACACTCTCGAAGGTTCGGTATGAAGAGGAAAGGAAAGGAAGCATCCCCCCTCTAGGTGTTATGGATCCTAGAGGATAACCCTAGTCATGGTCCTCATGCCAAAAAATATGGATGATAAATGAGGACGATCGAATTCACAAAATTGCTATTTAACAGGATAAGGCCAATATCATCCACTTGGGTGACTGGCTATGACGGTCTTGAACTCAAATATGGTGGATATGTGTATTTTATTTATGATTAAATTTGCTTGGATGATTAAAAAATAAACTAGTCAAGAATTAGTTCCTCGAATTTTAGGTGTGTTTCTAAAGTTTAAATTTAAAAATAAAATTACTTTCTATTCTTACCCTATTTTCTTTGGACAACTAGATATGAAGATGGTCCTAGGTTGTTACATTTTGAGTTCCACAACTTATATCATTTAACACCAATACTATAACCCATAAATATGCATTTTTTAGATTTATAGTCTAGTTTAGTCCTTTTCTCTTTTGGGACATACATATAATTATCGCAACAAAAAACCCTTATATGATTAAGAGAGCCTTTCTTACTAGTCCACACTTCCTATGGAATTTTTTCCACCAAATATGAGGTAAGAGATCTATTGATGAGGTAACAAGTAGTTAACACAGATTCTACCTAGAATTTCCTTTCCATCAATGTTCTATTCATCTATTTTACAACTTCATTCTGTTGTGGAGTATAAAATTTGTTTTCCATATTTATTTTACACAGTCCTTACAAATTTTTTTAAATTAATTAGAGCAATACTCACCACCATTTTCACTTCTCAAAACCTTTATTTTTTTCTCTATTTTATTTTCTATAAGAGCCTTAAACTCTTTAATTTTTTTGAAAACATTGTATTTGTTTCATAAAAATATACCCAGGTCGTTATTTAAAACCATCTATAAATGTAAAAAAAATAGATAGATTTACCTAACGATAGTACTTTTGTAGGTCCAAAAACATCACTGTGAACTAGATGTAAAATTCCTTTAGATCTTGTAGCACTACTAGGAAACTTGACTCAAGTTTGCTTTCCTTCATTATCCATACCTTTCATTTTTAATGTTTGAAGGCATTTCTCACCAATATACACCATGCATTAATGCCATAATATTAACTTCACTATAGGAATACTCGAAGTTGCTTCTATCATATTATTCTCCTCTACAACTAAAGAGGTATTGCAATTCATACTTATAGTACTAGCTTCAATTCTAAACAGATTTCCTATACGAACTCCCATTTTCAACACCAAGACTACATGAACCATCTTGTATCTATCCTTATTGAATACCACAATCACACCTATGTCATTTATCTTACTCATGGATATTAGATTTCTTTCCAAACCCAAAATATTCAACACACCAAGAAGGGTTTTAATTCTTCCATATTTTAACCTCAAATTTACTCTTTATTGACCTATTATTTTATATGTCAAATTATATCCCAAGAATACTTCACCTCCATTTATCTTTTTATATTCATATAACCCCTCCCTATGAGGATTCATATGAATGGAAGCACCTGAGTCAATCAACCATGAGTTATGGATTTCACTTGAGTAAATGTAGTTAAGAATAAGTCCCATGAATCTTCATTTGTGGTCTTCATTTTTGTAGAAATTATTTCATCATATGATTGACTATTATCAGCCTTTTTAGATATGCAATCTCTTTTATAATATCCTATTTTACCACACTTCCAACATTTCCTATTTTTTGGAGCATTTGATTTACCCCTAGATATTGATTTAATTTCTCTTGATTTATTTTTGCTTCTTTCTTAAGAATGACCTCTCACAACCAAGACATCCTTCTGATGATAATCCTTAGAATATTTTCATCTCATTTCCTTAGATAGCAATGTTCCTACTATATCCTCTACTTTTAAAGTAGAAGTAGTATTGGTGATAGCCATAACTAGGTTAATACACTTTTTATCTTCAACTATTTTTACTTCAATAGAGTTTAATTGACTTACCATAGTGTTAAAAGCATTCATATGTTCAACCACAAAGTCACCATCATTCATCCAAAACAAATACAACTTTTTCTAGAGAAAGAGTTTATTTACAACTGACTTTATTTGATACAAAGTTCATATCTTATCCCATAATGACTTTGTCATGGTCTATATCAATACATTCAACAATACCAAATCATATAAACATAATTTGATAGAACTCCTTACCTTCCTATCGATATTTAGCCAATACTCATCCATCATTGATGTTGGTTTGATTCCCTAGATTACAATCCAATGATCTCTATCAACCAACAGATACTCCATCTTGAGAGTCTATTACTCAAAACTTTATTTATTAATTTTTTCAATTTCTACCTATGTGTTTTTCATAATTTTTCTTTGTCCAGATTCTTTCTCGTATGACTTCCTCTCAAGAATTAATTTATCATAGGGTTGAAACCCTTACTCCTCAAAAAAAGATAAAAATTCTAGCTCTGATGCGAAATAAAATGCAAAAGGTCTCGATAAACTAAATCTAAAAAAATAGTAAATATAGAATCAAAGAAAAAAATAAGAATATAATAGATACACACATAACATAGTATTTCACCTGAGAAACCCTTACAAGAAAAAACCCAACACAGTAATATATCCTTATTGTATAAACTTAATTGTCTCAAATACAATAATGTTCATCTCTCATCTCTCTTCAAACCCTAATGCAAGTGCAATTAAATAACAATAGCAAAAGAACATATTCTTACAATACCATAGGTGAAAAGTGATGGGTTCAAATATTTAACCCTAAATAACTCATATGGGTCAAAAATAGCTTAAGAAACCCTAAAAATTCTATTGGGGGTTGTCACCCTCAAACCTGACGATGATATATGGAGTTTCCCGTACCTTTTATAGTTAACCCCACCAAAATAACATAGAAAATATTCAACATATTTATAATAAAGAAGATATTAACAAAAATCAGTAATACCATTGGTGCATTCTAGTATATGGATGCCCAAATAGAGGAAAATTTGTCCAATAAAATTAATGAGTAAAGCAATATTGGTTGTTTGGATGGATGTTTTAGTTACTAGATCTCAATCTATTACTATATCCTCAAGTAAAGGGGAATGAATTCACAATATTGAATATGAAAACTTCTCCCTAACATGTTATGGATGTTAGCAATATGGCCACCTAAAGAATAGATGCCTAGTCATCTAATCATGCTCTAATTCTTCCCTGGTGGAGGAGAAGGCCTTGTATGTGAATGATTCAAAATTTTCAAATATCCTAGTTCAAAAGAAAGAAACGCATCCTCCAAATGCATCAATTGTCCAACAAGATTCATACGAGCAACAGAAGACTCAACCCCAAAAGGAAAATTTGAATCAGATCATTGATAAAAACCAAATGGTTACTAAAGACCATCCTAATGGTTCCATGGAAAAGTTTAGCACCTCAGATGGTATTCTTGAAGTTAATTATGAAATAATTAGTGATGGTTAGTTTTCTAAAAATGAAGATCCTACAAAATGTGTTATAACTAGATATTACCTTAGGAGCTTGAAGTGCAAAAATGCATTCTTAGATCTTGCCACTCTAAAGGAGGAAGAACCTCTATTACAAAAGAAAAATAATCAAACTAATTTTCTCTTTGATGGATGATTGTTATGTTGTTTTTCCTTCTATCTGTTGGAGTTATGTGTCATGTAAGGGTTGTTCTTGTTGTTAGTTCTTTAAAAAAAATATTTGATTATGGAAACTTATCAGTTTGAGGAAGATGAAGAATATCTTTGATAAAAAGGAAAATATGGGTATGCTTTAATTAACTTGTTAGAAATGTAAGGATAACATTGTAATGGGAGTGCCCTTCAATAGAAGCCACACATAGCTTATTAATAAAATGCATAGAAAGTAGTTTAAAATGGGGTCAAAAGAATAAAATCATGAAGCAACATGTCAAGTAATGGAATTGCCACCTGCAATAGGGTAGTCGATTTTATCCTACAAGAAAAAATAATTGTAGTAGAGGATTAAATCTATAAGTAGTCAATTAGGACATAGTCAGGCAAGGTAGATAACAAGATTAGTGAACAATATCTCTTACGAACATACAATTTGGATGCTAAAAGGTGGATAAAAAGCCTCAAATGATGAAATTACCACCTATAATAGGACAATGATGATTTCACTTTGAGAGATAGAACATAAGGATAGAATATGGGATGTCAAAGTTGAGGGTACAAATGAGTCTAAGGAATCTCTAGAAATTGATCGTTATAAGAAATAGCCCTAAAATATTGTAAAATAAAACATAATGCTTACAAGAAAAGATACATTAGTGAAAGGATTAGTAAAAAAGGAACCAAAACACTATGAAATTTATATTAGGAGAACATCATAGCTAAGCTAAAGAAAAATGCAAACTCAAAGGAACTAGAAGAAGGAAAGAAGGTTTACAACCCAAATAGTATGAGGTGGTTCTTATTTTTGCCCCCAAGTATGAATCTCCTCAAATGCAAGAATGGAGAGAAGTAAAGGAATAACAACTTGAGCAATGGGAGCAAAAATAATAAATTTTTATTAACATGATTTTTTTTTTTGAGAGGCATCCCAACACCTTAATTTCTAGAGCTTTTCACCTTGGGGAGAGGAGAGCATATATTCATGATGTTATTAAAGGAAGGCAAGTATTTGAATTTCATATCTTGACAACAACGAAAGGCGTATCTCAAAATGGCAAGCATTAGGATTTAGAATGAACTGGAGAGATGACACAAATCTGAGGGAGATCCAACAATTAATTATAGGAGGCTTAAGGGAGCAAAGATTCCAAGATTCTAAGATTTTGCACTTGATGAAACAACTATCAACAAATTGTCATGGGTGATTTCATAGTGGTGATTCTACCAATCAATCATTTTAAGGCAACAAGACACAAAGGATCAAATTTAAGCAAAAAAATATCTTTAACAAAATCAATGTTACATACAATTTTGTTTTGAAAAACAAAAAGCTCATAATAATAAGTCAAAATGCTTTATTGATCTCTTTAAATGCTTAATAGGTAGGGTGCCAAAATTCAATGTCTATAATATATTTAAAGGTTTCCATATATAGATAGTTATTCAAACATATAATAAATAGAACTGTCACAATCCTTTTATCATTATTTTTAAAATTTTAAATAAAAAATAAATTCTTAAACTTATCAAAATAATTAGAATTTCCTCTTAATATGTTTAATATGTTTTAACCATACGTGTAAAGTTTATTATTAAAAAACTATGTATTTTTTAAATTCATCAAAATGCTTGCAAGTTCCTCTTTATTTTGTTTTAGACATCCGTATAAGTTTAATTTAAAACATTTAAATACAAAATCTTTATTGTAAAATTCCATATTTTGTCGGTATTTTTAGAATTTTCATGTCCAAGTCGTTCCAATCGATAATCACTCGCCAACTCTAGATGCCGTGCATGCATTTGACACTTCGACAATCACTCGCCAACTCTAGATACCGTGCATGCATAATCTCCTACGAATACAGATATCAACGGCATACCGTCATTTGACACTTAAAATCTCCTACGAATATAGATATCACGATAGTCTCCATTGACTTGAAAGACACTTCGTTTATCAATAGTCTCCATGGACTTGAAAGTTCATGTCACTTCGTTTATCACGTTGTTTTATTCAGGTTGAAAATGCGAAGAGGAGAGGATATTAAATTGGGAAAGAAATTTCAACAAAGGAATATTTCTATTTTAAGGAAGAGGTATTAAAATAGAAGAAAATTTTTAAAGAGAGGAGATAAATTTAAAATGAAATATACCACTAAAAGGGGTGGGGGGGGGGTTAGAGAAATAATTAGGTTTTTCTTTTCTCTCTTACCTCTCCCCTTTAGGTGGTTTCCTTTATTAAGGGGGGAATCCCCTTAAAATTCCAAAAGAGGAGAATTCCAACATGGGAATATACCACTCCAATAGATATTGAAGTGGTATTAGAGATATAATCAGGTCATTCCATACTCTTACAACTATCCCCTTACAGCTAGCTACTGCCATTAATGGCAGGAATCTCCTTAACTTACAGTGTAACATTTTCACATGTTATTCGGAGAAGGGCAGACAAAAATACATTCAATGTTTATGCCCCATTTCAACGTCTTGGTTTCCGCTACAGAGTGCATTGTTGCACCAACAGAGAGCCACCAAATTTGAGTCGGCCTCCTAACAATGTGAAAGGTAGGAAACCAAACATGAGAAGCTGCAGCATCGAAGACGAGGATTCACGTATGAAAGCTCAACCAATGATTGAGAATGGGTCTGTGGATGCAGCAATAAATCTCAGAGCTATTGCTTCTCTTTTGGATAAATCAGTTAAGACTCTCACTCTTCTATAATTGGCTCTTTTTATTTTTGGGTGGTATCTGTTTTATGAATCAAGTGAATATATTGGTTGTATGCATTGTATTATCAAGTGTTTCATATTTATATGGCATTGTGTGGTGCTTTAATAGCTTTGCTCATCAATAAGAGTGTGTTTTCCATCTTGTTTAGAGTCTGTTTATTTATTTATTTCAATTATGTCACACAGAAGTCTGGATGGGCCGTTCAACCCTTTAACAAAGATGATGTGTTTGTTTTTTTTGTTTTGTTTTGGGGATAATAAGGAATTATATTTGCTTTTTTTATTTTATGATGTTTTTTTTTTTTTTTTTTTGGATAATAAGGAATTATATTTGCTATTTTTTTTTTTTTTTATTATTATTTTTTTGATGAGAACCTTTTATATACAACATATTCGCAACATGTGAGGGGAGAGATTTGAACCTGGGCCTTTCGATAACTGGAGAGTTTTAACTACCCACTTGCTCTCCAACTCCTCTACATGAGCGGATTGCATTTTTACTTTTGATAAATTATAATTCTCTTCTTTTTAGAGTTTATAGTTTGGAATTTATATCATTTTATAAAATGTTTGAATTTTTGACTTTCATTTTCTAGATTTTTCCAAATTTTTTTTTATAGGAATACAAATATTTCTGAATTCAGCATCCTTCTTGATATTTTTCTACAGTAACCTTCACAATACCAAAACTTCATCTTACATATTCTATGTATGCATTGCATCTTAGTAAAGTAATATTTCCAAATCGCACTATTATAATCAGCTTTACGAGATCTGAATTACTTGTTTCCTTCTTAAAACACAAATACAATCACAAAAATAATAAAAAAAATTGTATTTTCTTTTTAAAATAAATTTATTTATTAAAAACAAAATATATATTAAATCAATATGAGAAATCATATACATAAACGTGCATAATATCAAAAAGCACAGAATACTGCAGATTAACATATCTTTAAGTTTTGATACAAATTTTTCTTAGACGAACAAGCAAGTCTGCAGATTAACATATCTTTAAGTTTTGATACAAATTTTTCTTAGACGAACAAGCAAGTTTTGAATCTATTACTATTTGCAATTTATCATGTAAAGAAACTCACTAAGACCACAATCTTTCAACTTAAAAATCAATCCTTAATTTTTTCTCATATCTCTTCTAAAGGTTAAAACAATTTATTTTTATGTTTAGAACAATTTTTTTTGGTTTAAACCAATCAAACTTATATGAATCATCCCTAAATCTCCATCTTATTCTCTTTTATAAAATTGAATGAACAAAGTACTGTGTATTGTTGTGCAATTATGCAATTACATTCTTACATCATTTTATGCTTATGACATGATTACAGACCAAGTGGATTCTACTCTCAATGTTTCTCTGTGTAATGCTTTGGAAACACCAATCGCCGGAGGTGCTGTGGGCAGCAACAGGCTGCATTCTGAATAACGCGAGTTCAAAACCTTTGAAAATATTACTTAATCAGCCCCGTCCTGCCTCTGCTTTTGGTCTTAAGACGGACCCTGGGATGCCATCTACACATGCACAAAACTTGGGATATTTTACTGCATATGCCCTTTACACATGTAAGTATAGCTTCTAAAGCCTTTCTGATTGGATTGCTAATTAGCTAGTTGCCTATCTGTTTGTTCGAGGAATGCATAATTTTATAAAATCAAAGGATATAACAGCCTGTCTGGATGTATTAGTATATTATGAGGATGAGTGTCCGTCAAGTGTTTTTGGGTTAACCTGAATGCGTTTGGAACAGAAGAAATGATACGTATAATAAACACACAGACTTTAAAAAACAAAGAAATTATAAGTTTAGAAGAAACAGTCCTTAAATTTGACAGGTTAAAAACCCACATCCATAGCAGTGGTTTAAAACTAGCAGGTTACCCAATACCCGCGAAACTCGCTGGTCAGTGTGGCCTAACTCGCCGACTCGTGGCGAGTTACCGGCCATTGCTCGCCGAGTACAGGTTGAGGCAGGGCAGGGGAGGCAGGGTTGAAGCAGGGCAGGGGTTTTCCGAGCTCCGCATGAATTCTGCCGCCAAACCCAGCGTTTGAGAGGTCCAAATAGATGAGTCTCTTCAGTCTGCCTGTCCACCTTCAAAGGCATTGATTATGAGAGGGGGTATTAAAGTGGAAAGAAATTTTAATATAGGAATATGTCATTAAAAATAAATAATTTGTAATGGGAACAGTATCACATGAACCCGTTAGAAAGCAAATGGGTCCACTACTCCACATACATACCCTCAGTCGATATTAATAGTTGTGAGGAGTATCACATGAATCTGTTAGAAAGCAAAGGACCCACTACCCCCCACACACATGCCCCGCCACGATGGTGATGGTAATAGGGGTGAGGAGTATCACATGAACCCATTAGAAAGCAAGCGGGTCCACTACCCCACTACTCCACATACATGCCCTCACTCAATATTAATAGGGGTGAACCCATTAGAAAGCAAGCGGTCCACTACCCCACTACTCCACATACATGCCCTCACTCAATATTAATAGGGGTGAGGAGTATCACATGAACCCGTTAGAAAGCAAGAGGACCCACTACCTCCCACACACATGCCCCGCGTGGATGGTGAGGGTAATAGGGGTGAGAGTATCACATGAAACCATTAGAAAGCAAGAGGGTCCACTACCCCCCACACATACCCCCAACACGATGTTAATAGGGGTGAAGAGTACCATTAAGGATTTCTACCTTTTAAGCCTACTACTCCATTGGTAAAGAGTTTGACAAGTGTTGGACTCATAAACCAGTCAGATTCCACAACCATAAAAATTATTATTACTGATAGGGGTGAGGAGTACCATCAAGGATTTCTACCTTTTAAGCCTACTACACCATTGGTAAAGAGTTTAACAAATATTGGATTCATAAACCACTCAGATTCCATAACCAGGTCTTAAGGGTCTTATATGCGGGAGTTAAAACAATCTGGGACGGAGGTCTCCCTGGTTGATCAACAATCTGGGACGGACGTCTCCCTGGCTGATCAACTTCAATTACGTGGAGTAGTGTAGTGTCTGCGAAGCACATAACGCCGTTCAAACTATGGGAGGGATCAATAACTCCTGCTTTGAAATCCAATAGGTTGTACTTCTTGGTCTCTAGGCAGGCCATTGCCATTGCAGTCATAGCACATACTAATAACATAAGCAACGATATTGCATGCAAAGTTTGTCCTTATTTGTAACGACCCTATGATGTGCTTGAAATGGAAGAGCTCGGTTTCTGAGTTCTTCCATTTCACTCAGACTCATATGTCACAGGAGACAAGATGATGCCTTACATATGAAGCTGTTGAAATATATTAACCATAAATCAATATTTGACGCAGACCCATATGTCACAGGAGACAAGATGATGCCTTACATGTATAAAATATATGGAGCTGTCGAAATATATTAACTATAAGTGAATATTTCCTTAGAGAAGTTCAGGAAGAGGATGTTGTGATTGCTGTAAATCTTATTATTGTAATATTCAGCATTCCATAGAGTTATGGCAGTCTCTTTCATATTTTCTAATCTATTTTTCCTTTTTCTTTTATGTGGGTAGTTGGCCCTTTTGTTTTTTAACCGGTTTATATGATGTTTCATACAAGTTATTTATTTTCAGTGACGTATTCTTATGTTCGAATTTTGTTCCACTTTAATACCTCTTCTATTTAGTTAGTGTAGTGTGTATTTTGTTAGTGTAGTGTGTACGTAATCCCACATTGACCTGGTTGTCGGACCTAAGTGGTTTATTAGCTCCAACACTTGCCAAACTCTTTGGCAATGAAGTAGCAAGCTTAAGTGTGGAAGCCTTTAATCCCACTGTTTAGAGTAGTTTGTAGGGGGTAGTTGGCCCTCTTGCTTTCCAATGACATATTCCTATGTTGAAAGTTGGTTCCACGTTAATACCTCACCTCTTCTCTTCTTCTATACTCATACATTCCTATGTTGGTTCCACTTTAATACCTCTTCTTTTCTTTTCTTCTCTTCTTCTATACTCATACAAGTTCCACATTAATACCTCACCTCTTCTCTTCTTCTATACTCATACATTCCTAAGTTGGTTTCACTTTAATACCTCTTCTTTTCTTTTATACTCATACATTTGTTAAAAATAAAACTCTACTCTTCTCTTCTTCTTTACTCATACATTCCATTGTCTCCAAAAAGTTAAAAATACTCATACATTCCTATGTTGGTTCCACTTTAATATCTCTTCTCTTCTTCTATACTCATACATTTCATTGTTAAAAATAACTTTTCTCTTCTTCTCTACTCATACATTTCATTGTCCCAAAAACATTAAAAATAAAATATTCTTCTATACTCATACAAGTTCCACATTAATACCTCACCTCTTCTCTTCTTCTATACTCATACATTTCTACGTTGGTTCCACTTTAATACCTCTTCTTTTCTTCTATACTCATACATTTGTTAAAAATAAAACTCTACTCTTCTCTTCTTCTTTACTCATACATTTCATTGTCTCCAAAACGTTAAAAATACTCATACATTCCTATGTTGGTTCCACTTTAATACCTCTTCTCTTCTTCTATACTCATACATTTCATTGTTAAAAATAAAACTCTTCTCTACTCATACATTTCATTGTCTCCAAAACGTTAAAAATAAAATAAAATAGAAATAACACTTATCTAAGTACTCTTTTCTTTTCTTAGTATAGATTTGTATGTTGATTCCACTTTAATACCTTCTCTACTTCTATACTCATACATTTTATTTGTTAAAAAATAAAACTCTATTCTTCTCTAGTCATACATTTTATTGTCTACAAAACATTAAAAATAAAATAAGATAGAAATAACACTTATCTAAGTACTCTCAAGAACAGTGTTTAGTGTTCTTCTCTTCTTCTATACTAATACATTTCATTGTCTACAAAACGTTATTATCTAAGTATTCTCTTGTTAGGCATTATATATTAAAGCTGTAAGTGGCTGCTACATTGCAAGAACTGTGTTCACTGTTCTTCTCTTCTATATTCATACATTTCATTGTCTACCAAACTTTAAAAATAAAACAAGATAGAAATAACACTAGTGTTATCTAAGTATTCTCTCTTGTTAGGCATTGTATATTGAAGCTGTAAGTGGCTGCTACGTTGCAAGAATGGTGTTCAATGTTCTATGGTTGGCAAAGCTTAGATGAATTCTTGAAAAATCTATTTTACATAGCAACTTGTACTCCCTAAAACCCTTTTTCTCTTCCCTTTGACTTATACGTTTTTTGTCTACAAAACGTCAAATATAAAACAAGATCGAAATAAGACAAGTGTTACCTAGGTATTCTCTCTTGTCACAAGTTGTGTTTGAAGCTGTAAGTGGTTGCTATGTTGCAAGAAGAGTATTATGTAGATTGCAAAGCTTAGATGGAAATTTGAAAATTCTACTTTATGACAATTTTTATGTTGAAGTCCTTGACCTACAATTTGCTTCTAAAATTGGCTTCTTTGTTTTAGCACGGTGAATGTCAAATTGTAACCCATTTATGGCTGCATTGCTCCTCAATGTCGTTAGGTGGTATGTCCCTTGGACTACATTATAGATTTATCTTCGTGGATTTTGTGATTTTTTTGTGTCATCAAAGTAATTGACAAAAAATACATGTTATCCCGAGTAACCTAGTTTCAGTTTGTAAGATTCATGGTTGTTTATTCTCTTTTCCACTTGCTAAGAACATCATTCTCTGCAGCCTATATTTGATGAATGTGATGGTGTTTGTCAATAACATTCTTTGCATGCTTTTGTGGCAGTGATTGGTTCGCAGGGTCTGAATACATTCACCTTGGGAGTTGCATTTGCAATGATCACCTGGGCAATATGTATGGTGAGTGCTTCTACTGCATTATTTTTGAAACTGAATGTTTATGTTGATAGTTTCAACATTCATACATGAAAACATCGAGTTTCTGACCCATGCAAGACTGATTAAATTAACAAATGATTGGGTGGCTTTACAATTGAAATCTCGAGTTCACGAAGTACATTACTTTTCCATCTGCAAGAGAAATTTTACTTGCATCTTTCCAATCAAATGTCCTTAATTCCATACCATGGTGAATCCTCATGACACCTCTTATTTAAAATTAACTCTATGCCTAATAGGTTTGGGGCAAGAAGTGGAAACCATTCAATTTCACACTTGAACCAAGCTTCTACTTCCATCAAAATTTGGACCCTATAGGAACTTTCAGATGTAACAATTAAATTGATAGTATTTGGACCCTATAAGAACTTTTAGATTTGCAAAAATACAAGCATCTTGGAGGTTTCAAGTTGTGGAACCTCTGTAAATCACCTAAGCTTGTTGATCCATTTGAAGGTTACCTAGGAAAATTTTGGCAAGAGAGGAGAAAAGAAGCTTCCCACATTAGAATTTTATTTCTAAACTCATTATTTTGTTAAATTATTTCATCTAGAGCCTAAGGAAGAAATCCCGGGCTTGAAAATGCTTAGAAAGTGCTCATTCTTTTAATACAAAAGCTTTTATCTAGACTAGCTTGGTGGCGAACCTACAAAGGAGGCATATCAGAGTTTTTTCACAATGATGTCAACATGAGAACTCAAAATATCTGCTAGAAAATATTCATTTCAAAAAGGTAACGAGCCAAAACTTTCTAAGTGATGATATCAACCTGACCTTAGAAGGTTTTGGCCTAATAAGAAAGCCTATATATGTTAGTTTTCTAGACAGATTAATTCATAGAAATTTCTATCCAAGATCTCACAACAATGTATTATAGACAATTTCTCACAGAATATAACTCAAAGGAACACAATATACAAATATTTCATTAGTGATACAACTTGGTTACAATGCATGGAGCTTTGCTTCCAATATATCCTTTTTTAATTTTTTAGTTCTCTAGCTATTTCTCTCATCTTTCATTCAGGAGGTGCAACCTTTCATATTCCCTAATAAAGACAAAGCTCTCAACTTGCCACATATCATGTGACTCTTCATAATATCTTGACACTTTACACTCTTTCTCTTATTGCCACATACATTATAAAAAATATAAATCATCTATCAAACTAATATTACAAGGAGGGCAAATAATGTAATATCTCCAATGCCCCCCTATATTACATTATTTGGTAGGAAGGCATTTTGCCTTGAATCTTTGATTCGTATTTCTTTTCAATCTTTAGATCTGACTCTGTCATAGTTGGATAAATAATTTGTGTTTACCTCTAGATATTTATCTATGGATCACTACCTCCGTATCACTGCCACTGGTTCTACCTCTAGGTCATTGCCTTTGGGTCTCTGCCTCTAGGTCACTGCCTCTGAGTCACTTCCACTAGATCACTACCTCGGGGTCACTACCTTTAGAACTCTACCTCTAGGTCACCTCTATATAATCATTATCTCTAGGTAATCCACTAAAATATTCATAATGTTATTGTCTTTGTAGGATCATCACTATAGATGCTTTCAATGCTTTCACTGTAGGTTGCCTTCTAAGCTATGTTTGGATCATAATCATTTATTTCATATTTCTTCATGATAAGATCAATATCATTTTTTTTCATTCAATAAACTTTGATTTTACATAATTCTTGGTTTCTGTTTGTAGAAACCATACATCATTTCTTTCATTTTATTCCATTCATTCATGCTTATCCATCCATAATCCATTTTCAATTTATGAATTTCCTTCTCTTTATATAAATAATATTTTTGAGAATGATTATGTGCTCCACAGGTTTCACAACAATGGAGATTCCAACATCTCTCTATCTTATATCCATATCTACCATAATAACTACATTTATTTTCTATTACAAAATTTATTTTACCATTCTGTTTCTTATTGCAATTGATTCTATCAATCCCTATCATAGATTTGATGTTGATATTTACTATCACAAATTTAGTTCCTTGCTCATTATTGCTAGTTTGACATGTATATCCAAGACCTTCACATTTTGGTCTTATTTTTGATACAATTGACTCTTTCATTCCTTGTTCATATTTTCTTAAACATGTACCTTTATATCCCATTTTACTTAACGACTTTAAACCAATTACTTTAGTATGCTTTTCAAAATAACCAAAAATATCATTAGACTAATCTCTATCAATATCAACACAACTCTGAGCATCACTATTTCTATCACCATTTGAATCTATGTCATCATCAATTCTGATAGCATAAGTTTTTTTTAAACAATCACAAAATATACTCAATCATATGAGCTACAATCTATATCTTTGCCTTTTGTGTCACAAGTATTTACAATCATAGGTTCTAAATATTTATTGGATTTCTCAATACTTGATAACAAACATATGTGATTTGTAAAAATATTTCTATGTACAAATTTTGATTGAGCAACATACCCTAGCTGATTACTTTGATATATGTGATTCCCTTTAGAAGATTCTTTGTCTTGACCCTTCCTTGTCAATGCATTATACTTACAATATTTTGTATTATGTCCTTCTTTTTCACAAATATGACAATACTTTTTTTGTTTTAGTTTATGTGATGAATTGCAAAATTCTTTTTCTAATACAAGAACCTTATTGGATGACTCTCTTATCAACTAGTTTTCAAGTTTATATTGTTGAATAATATTTATTAATTCCTCAAATGACACCTCTTGGTTTGATACTAGAAGAGATGTGATCAACATTTTGAAAGATTCAAGAAGTGCTCTAAGTACAACTGAGACTAGAAATTGATCTTCAACTTGTTTAATTTTGATTTTAATTTTGATATCCTTCAAAGAAATTGTTCTATGTTTTCTCCATCATGAACTTTTAGTGTATACAATTATGATTGTAGATGTAAAATGATTACCTTATTTTTTTCTTCAAATATCATACACAATGTTCCCCATGCTATTTTTTAAGTTTTTGCTTCACTAATGTGTGCTTGAATTTCATCTGATATACCAAATATAATTAACATACAAGCTTTAGCATCATCATATTTAAATTTTTGAATTCTTATTTTATTTACTAGAATATCTCTTTTTCCATTTACTACATCCAATTTTTTTTCAACAATAAGTATTGACCTCATTTTATTTTTCCATACAATAAAATTAAGTCCTTTTAATAACTAAGATTTAGAAAATAATATTCTTGTATTTGCCATTTCCTTTGGAGTTGACTACTTTATAACCCCTTAGATTATTGAATGAGAAACTAAAGATAATTTTTTAACTTTTCTAAGCTTTTGAGTTGAATTCCTTATGTCTCCCTAAGTTTGAATATATTATTTCTAAACTCTAAATTTCACAAAACTATTTTTGATGTTGAATACCTTGTAACTCCCAAATTATAAACTTAGCAATTTAGGTAATAATATTTGTAAATTTAATATCTCTAATTTGACGTATAAAACCTTATTCCTCCAAAATAAATTATTTGCAAAAATCAAATAATAAAATTTTCAAATTTCAAATAACTTCACAAAATCTCAAATTAGATACCTTCTTATCACTCCAAAGTATTAAAAAAACTTTCACTTACTATTTAAAAATGTTACTAAAGCAACTAAAATATTAATCTCTCCTTTAGACTTAATAACATGACTTAAATTAATAAATTTTATTTCTCTTGAATATTAAATATTTACGTAACCCTTATTTCTCTTATTAAATATAAACCCTTTGAAAACTTTCAAATATTAAAAACAATATTTCTTCTAAACCCTAATTTGAAAGAAAACTATAATACAACCTTACCTCTCCAATTTAAATTTAAATTGAAATTTAAAAAATAAACTTTACCTTCACTCACTTTCTCATATGTTCTCATTGCACATTCCTCAAGTCTGATTTATAATATCTTATGTATACTGCACCACTTGGTGAAGCCTTTCATATCAATAGTCATCAAATTTAAAAATGAAACTTCTCAATCACCCCACACCACCACACACTATGATGGTTTTCGGTCACTGTAATAGTTATCTATGAATTTAGGGCTAGGGTTTGTGTATGACTTATTTATCTATATTGCTTCCATCACTACAACTACCAACTTAATTTGCACTCTTCTCCCATTCATAATATTACCACTTAAACTTCTCACATTACATAGGTAGATTCAAGCACAACAAGGTCTATCTATAATGAAGGCAAAAGATCATGGTGGAAGACTAGCGATGAAGGTGAAACATAATAACATGTGATACTACATCGATTATGAAAGCATCATAGCCAAGCAAGTGGTACTGTTTTCACCTCGCGTCATATGATGTAGAGGATAAAATTACATAGTAAGATGACTTAGAAAATTCAAAGGGTTAGGGCCTTCTAGGACCATATTTAGAAGGATATGAAGAATACTTTTGATTTACCTCCTTGGTAGAAGAAAGCACAAAAGGTTGACAAGACCATCAAACATGTCAAAGGGTAATTAATTGCAAGGGAGAACATTAGAGACCCTAAAATTGATTACATCAATGACTATAGTGTAAGCATAAAAAAAGGGATAGATTACCTATACTTGCTTAAGAATTTGTAAAGAATACCTTATATCCATAGGAACCTCTAGACCTATAAGGATAACCTAGATTCCTTAAGAACTTGTAGAAAAGTGATAAGGAAATTCAAGAGTTGATCATTGCTAGGATACATAACATTTTCAATGAATGAAGTTGCTATGATTGCTACCACTAAAGACTTGATAAAGGAGAACTAACATTTTTTATAAATTTGCAACATTTATCCCAATTTTATAAAATCTATAGTCAAATATAAAGGTAGTGTGGTGAAAGTTCACTACACTGGGCAAATCCCCTTGAGAGGATAATTTTAAGCAAAATTACCATCTAGTATTGATTTTAAAGAGAAATAAGATGAGAGGACCTAAAGCCCCTTTGCTCTATCAAGTAGCCAATTCTAGAGAAATTTCAAACATGCTTATAAGGTAAGTACTTTCACTAAAAGATACTAGAAAATTTTAAACTCCCTATGCCACAAGGTTACATTTATCAATCAAGTAGGATAGATAATGACTAATAGCCTTTTTGGTGGTATCTAAACCATATCTCACCATTGATAGGAGTTCCAAATTTTTTTTTATTGTAGCTAAAAGGGCTCTAACTTTGAAAATATTTTTACCCATACAATAGATGTAGAATCATTTATTGCCTAGAAGGATGACCTCATAGATTGGACTATATTATTCATCTGAATAAGTTTATAGTATGTATCCATCTATGTACTATTTCCTATGGCAGTTATGAAACAACACCAGTAAGGACCCTACGGAATAGAACAAAGGAACAATGGAGGAATAAATGGTGCCCAAGGTGTTTGGTTGAGGAATCAACAAGATAAGCTCCTATTTTTCCATCAAGAGGATCTTAATACTTAGAGATTTGTGGAAGCATAAGCATTTTGTAAATTTTAATTTATGGAACCTCTATAAATAGCCTAAGCTTGTTGATACATTTGAAGATCACCCAATAAATTCATGGTAAGAGACTATAAAAGAAGCTTACCATATTATCATTCTATTTTAAACTCACCATTTTGTTTAATTATTTCATTTGGAGTTTAAGGAAGCAAACCAGGCTTGAAAATGCATAGAAAGTGTTCATTCATTTAATTTTAAAACTTTTGTCTAGACTAGCTTGGTATCAAAGAAACAAAGGAGGCAAGCCAAATTTTTCACAATGACATCAATAGGAGCACTCAACATCTTCGACCTAGTGCAATGGAGAGCATTCATTCTAAAAATATAGTGAACCAAAACTTTTGAAGTGATGATGCTAGCCCTGAACTTAAAAGGTTTTGTCCTAATACAAAATCCTATAAAGAGCACAAACAGTTATCTGAAATACAATTCAAAGGAAGAGGTATCCTAAAATGGATCTTATAAAAAATAAAGTAGATGTTAGAATCTAAAATATTGTATAATCTTACAAAATAATCCTAGAAGTTAGTATAAGCAACAACAACATCCCAGATTGGAATATCTTAGCATAAAAATTGTTTGGCATCCCAAATCAAAGTAGTTAGACCAACATGACAATTGTCAAATTAGGAAAGTGACAACAACTCTAGCAAAGCATAAATGTTGATCTTGAAAATCCTTAAATTATAACTTGCTAAAGCTAAGAAAAGCTAGCAAGGGATCAAAGACCTTGTGCAACAAGTGATGTAAGAACAAAATTGACTCTAGGAAAGTTTTTATAAGAAAGACCCACAAATTATAGAGTTGATGGTCTCAATACTTGTAGACCCAAATATGGCTTAGGAAATTCAAAGGGTTAGGGCCTTCCAGGACCAAATAAATAAGGATATGAGAAATAATTTTGATTGACCTCCTTTATAGAAGAAATCCTAGAATAGGTTGACAAGACCATGAAACATGTCAAACGATAATTAATTGCAATGGAGGAATATTAGATCTTAAAACTTATTACATCAATGACCATAGTGTAAGTAAAACAAAAATGGATATATTACCAATACATGGTTAAGAATTTGAAAATAATATCAAATATCTATAGGAACCTCCAAATCTACAAGGATAACTTTGAATCCTTAAGAACTTGTAAAAAAGGGATAAAGAGATTCAAGAGTTGATTGTTGCTAGGATACCTAACATTTTTAGTGAATGAAAGCACATATTGAATGATAATATCATAAAAACTATCATCAAGGAAGAGAAGGACCAATTTGACCAAGGGAATGTAAATAAAATGTATGATATGCAAAAAATATTTAGGCCAAGCTATGGGAGCTAGATGTAAAATAAGATTAATTATAAAAAACCCTTTTGAGGACCTATTGTGAGAGGTAGAAGCTCTCAAATTAGTTTAGTTTTTAGAATATAACAAGTGGAAGAAGTTGCTACGGTTGCTACCACTAAAGACTTGCTAAAGGAGAACTAAGAATTTTGATAATTTTGCAACATAGATCCCAAAGATAAAGCTAGTGTGGTGAAATTTCACTATACCAAGAAAATCCCCTAGAGAGGAACATTTTGAGAAGATTACCTTATAGTAGCCAATGATAGAGAAATGCTAAAGATGCTGATAAGGGAGGTATTTACTAAAATAAAAGATAATGGCCAATAGCATTTCTGGTGGTATCTAAGCCAAATATCACCATTGATAGGAGTCTCAAAACCTTTATGGTGGTAGCTAAAAAAGCTTTGACTTTGGATGGATTTTGACCCATATAAAAGCTATGGACTCATCGATTGCCCAAAAGGATGAAC
This sequence comes from Wollemia nobilis, assembly GCA_028583015.1. Classification (NCBI taxonomy): domain Eukaryota; kingdom Viridiplantae; phylum Streptophyta; class Pinopsida; order Araucariales; family Araucariaceae; genus Wollemia; species Wollemia nobilis. The sequence continues at coordinate 217,589 of JAQPPZ010004733.1, read as the reverse complement.
TCAAGGATTAGACTTTATTCCTCATCTAATTGGGTTTTTAGTATGTATCAAACCACACACTCTTCCCTAGTGTAGTTATGACACAACACCAACAAGGGACCTCAAGGAATAGAACCTAGAAGCAATGGATAAAAAAAATAGCCCAAGGTATTTGGTCAAAGAGTAAAAGAGATAATCTCATATATTTCCATAAAAATAAGCTTAATACTTAACCTTTTGTGAAAACACAAGCATCCTAGAGGTTTCAAGTTGTGGAACCTCTACAAATTGCCTAAGCTTGCTGATCCATTTGAAGGTCACCTAATAAATTAATGACAAGAGAGCGGAAAAGAAGCTTCCTACATTATCATTATAATTTTTAAACTTATAAATTTGTTAAATTCTTTCATCGAGAGCCTAAGGAAGCAATCTTGGGAAAAATAATTCTTAGAATGTGCTCACTCATTTAATCCAAAATATTCTATCTATACTAGCATGGTGACAAAATTGCAAAGGAGGAAAGCCAACTATTTTCATAGTAATGTCAGTAGGAGCACTTGGAATATTTGGTCAAATATAGTGGAGAGTATTCATTTCAAAAATATTGCAAGCTAGAACTTTCCAAGTGATGATGTCAACCCAACCTTAAAATGTTTTAACCTGATAAAATATCTATAAAGAGCTACTCAAAATAAAATTCAAAGGAAGTAGCATCATGAACCATATATTCTCAATAAGAATGGTGATTTCAACATCTAAACTATTTGGCATACCTACAAAAACATCTTGGAGGTCAGCAAAAGTATCAACATCATCCTAGATTGAAATATCTTAGTATAAAAGTTTCCTAGCACTCCAAATCAAATTAGTTAGGCCAAAGTGGAAAGTTTTAGTGGTACTAGCTTATCCATGATTGTGTAGGGCCATTTTACCTCATAATTGTACATAGTTAGCTTCATTTTAGCTTAACAAAAGCTATAAATAGGGGAAAACCCCTACTTGCAAAGGGTTAGATGTTCTAGTTTTTTCCTATCATAAGTTGTATGTTTATGCTATTCTAATATAAGCAATAGTTATTTGACCTACCTCAATTGAAGTGTAAAGAATTATTTATTGCATTGATATTTTTACTTTCAAATTTCCTTTTATGCTTTAATGGAAGGAATTTTTGTTAGGCTTGAAGTTAGCTTATTTTAATTAATAGTTGAAGTAATTTCTATTAGGCTTGATGTTGTTTGGATTATTTATATTGGAGTGATTAGAATGTTAAATTATATAATATTTGAGTTTTATGTATTTTCTACACAAAATTAATTGAATATTTGTTACACATTTATTGTAGTATATGGTTTGTGCTCATTCAACTAAAAATAGTGGTGTTATATGAATTTTATGACCACATTTAATCATCATATCTAACCTGCCTACCTCTCAACCCTATCTCATTTTTATATTTTACATTTTATCTTTATATAATTAGATATAGATAAGGAACTAGCCTTCTCAAGAGGTTGACTTATAAGCAATAATGAGTCATCCAATATTGATAGGGTGCACATTTTATACCTAAGCCAATTGAGAAATCAAGCATTTTGGCATGTTCAGTGGGGATCAATCCAATCTTATTTGTCTCACAAAGAAACATTTATGGGATGGACCACTCAATATTCATCCTAATTAGAATTCATAGATTCAAAGCTAACACCCACCATGCACACTAGTGTTTTGGCATGAATATATTAGTCGATGATCAGGATCATGGTGAAGATATTTATCTCATAATTTGATAAGCAATATATTCACCTAATGACTCCACATTGAAGAACCAAAGAGTTTTAAAAACTCCATTAGAAGGCATAGATTCAAACTATTGTGATCACAACATCAAAATCCAAAAATCTTATATAACTCATGTAGTTTGTTGAGTTAACAACTTTTAGGGCATATAAAAAAGGAAAATCACTATCACTTATTTGGATTTTTTGTTCTAAATTCTCCTCCTCTACACACCATATTCTCATAATAACATACTATTTTTCCATCTATAACCATGTCCAAAAAAATCTACCCTAGTGGGAATAGTGTTGGATACCTCAATATCCAAAACATTTCACAAGCTACACTAAACGCCTTACCCTCCTATGATGGTAGTGGGAAAACCACATATGAAATTTTCTAAGATATAGTAGCTCTAGATACTATGCATAATATCATCCATGAATATATAATAATGAGGTTATTAGCCTTATAATTTAGAGGTAAAGTACCAACCTAGTATCACTCTTTAGAAGAAGGTAGCATTAGCACATGGATTGAATTGGTTGGGATTTTTATCATGGAATTCAATGATCTAGAGGATTCCTTTTCATTTCTCATGGAATTTACTTCCACAAAAGGGCATCCTCATCATATATCTAAACATCTAGTTCAATAAGACATGAAGGAGAATCCCTAAAGAGGTGAGACCTTCTCAAGCCCAAACTTACATCTACTACCTATGACCTTTCATTCTAGATTTAAACTTGTAGATTTTGTAGTCAAGTAAGATGAGATTTCCTCAAATATTTCAATTTGCTATGGTATAAAATAATACTCTCATCTCGTTCAGTTGCTCCCTCCAAAGGTGGTTATTCCATACTTTTCAAAAATTCCTTAGAATAAGCAATAAACTTTGCATTTGGCTCCCTTAACCACTTCACTAGTTACTTTATTTGAACTCGGGAAGTATCCTCAACCTATTTGTAGTTATCACCATGCAATATCTTCCTACTCTAGAACCAAAAGAATCAACAAAGATGTAGGAGCTAAAAAGTAGTTATTAAGAATCTAAAAAACAATATCACTTTGATGGTATGAAAAAATGCCATAAGGATATTTTAAGGACATCAGTAGAGAATATACCCCTATGTCCCAAAATACTAGGGTAATTCAACCAACAATGTATTTTGGAAGAAAAATATTCTGGCTAGAATCTAGGAAAGAGAGATATCTATAACCCAAGAATATTATTGATGTTTGTCTTGCAATGATCCCCATAATGTTGATACTTGTATGGTCTATTAGAATTAATGCTAGTTGACTACAACTTAGAAAGGAGAAAGAGAATCAAAAGGGCTAGTGGGCATGCTTATGGATCCAAATCAAAATTTCTTAGCTAAATAGCTTGCAAGCTTTGAAACATGTCACATATTGAAAAGATTCATAATGAAATCTCTCCGATTATATCCCTAAAAAATTGATAGTTTGAAGAATTCAACTTAGTTATAGAAGGATAAAATCAAGGAATAACATGAGGAGAATCCAAAGCTAGAAGTACCCAAGGCTAATCAAGAAGACAATAGAGAACAAGTATTGAGAAATCTACATTTCTCTTTAGTTACCAAAAGGTAAAGGCAATAAGTTAGATAGTAGTACCAAAATAGGTTTGAGGAGGAAATCCAAAAGGAAGAAAAGCTACCAGAAGCCTATGGATACAATATTGTAGAAGAGCTTAAGAAGACTCCCTCAAGGATGAGCATGTATGAGACATTGCTAAATCTTAGACAAATCAATATGTGAAGAGCAACTTTAAAAACACATCCCTAAGTGGATTTGGTTACCCAAATCTAAACCTAGCTCAAGATTAGTAGACCCCAAGGCTGGGAAATAATAAGCCTCTTCCCTTCTATATGTATTTTCTCATGGAAGTATGGATTATACAAAATTGCATGGTGGACTCTAGAGCTACCATAATAGTCATGCCTAAGGTTGTTTATGATGCAATGGACATGGAATACACCTAGATTAGTTTTGACATGTTGTAGTTGGATGGAACTCTAGTTTGGATGGTTGGAGTAGTCAAAGACATAACTATGTTGTTACAAAATAGTTTGGAAGTTACTATGATCCAATAGGTCATAGTGGTTGATGTCCCTCCTCTCTTTGGGCTATGTTTATCAATATAATTCACAACTAAGATTGAATGATACTTATATTAGGATTAAATACATATTGTGATCTCCCATAAGGGAAGGAAGGTTAGGATCTATGTGGATAAGCCAAGACCATACCACATAGAAAGGTTATAATAATAATATTTCAATCTATTTGAGGAAGATCTAGAATATCTAAACAAGCTGACTAAAGAGATGCCAATGGAAGATGAGTTCTTGCTAAGTGATTTTAATGTAGTAATTGGCATCAAAAGGGGATATTATTGCATATTTGAATCATATAGCTACAATATTATGTATATCATAAATCAAGCATTCCAAAAAAAGGACATATGGGAGCATCAAAATTTTGGATCACTAGACATTGCCAATTTTGGTGAATGAGCAAATTTTTTTTTGAAACATCTAGCACAAAAAACCATGTCAATATTTACACCATATTATAAATAAGTGATATTTAAAATAAAACTACTTTTTTAATAAAATCTAGGTTGTTAGATGACTATTGGATATGAAGAATAACACTACTAAAGTAGAAAAAACATCAAGGCACTCACATGAATCAAACTATTGGGAAAGTGTATGATTTAATATTGGGTGGTTTACATGCACATTTGAAGTAAGGCTCAAACAAATAATGAAGTGCACACAAATTAGGGGATGCAAATCTTAGCAAAATAGCTAAGGAAAAGCATCCTCTATATTATCACCCACTTCTCAAGAACTATTGGATTGATGAAGAGACAACTGTAATAACTAAACACAAGGTGAAATGGAAGACTATGACATCTTTGTTGATTCAGTTACATAGGAGTCCTTCCATATTGGCTAGCTAAAAAATAAGAACCAAATATATGATTGAATTCAATAACTTCCCCAGTGGAAGAGGCCTATAAAAAGAGAGCCTCCCTCTTGATAATGAACACTTGAGTGAAACTAAACTTCAAGAAAAATGTCCTCCCATCCATTTAAGCCTAAAAAATTCTTAGGATTTACCTTCATAGACTCTATGCCCAATAGATAAAGCCCTTATTTTTGGGTTTCTTGTATCTTACAAGTAGAGGATCCTTGTGAGTCACTAAACTATATTAAAATTTCACTACATCAAGAAAATCTTACTAAAGAGGATACTTTTGAGCAAAACCACCATCCAATATTGATTTTTAAGAGAAACAAGATCAGAGGACCTCAAGCCACTTTTATATATCAAGTAGCCAATGCTAAATAAATGTCAAATATGCTAGTACGAGATGGTATTTTTTGAAAGCTATAATGAAATATTAAACTCCCTACATCATGAGGTTATGCTGGCCAATTAGATAGAACAAATAATATCCAATAGCCTTTCTAGTGGTAGCTAAGCTAGACCTTGTCATTAATAGGAATCTCAGAGTCTTTCTAGTGGTGGCTAAAAGGTCTCTAACTTTGGTAGGGTTTTGACCCATACAATGGTTGTGGATTCATCTATTGCCTAGAAGGATGAGTTCTTGAACCAAACTATCTTCCTCACCTAATTGGGTTTCTAGTATGTATCCAACTATGAAATATTCACCAATGTAGTTGTGAAACAACACTAGCAAGGGATCTCAAAGAATATAACCCATGAAAAATGGAAGAAAAAAAGGGGCTTGAAGTGTTGGTTAAGGACTCAAGAAGATAAACTCCTATATTTCCATAAAGAGGAGCTTAATACTTGGCAATTTACAAAAACAAAATCATCCTAGAGATTTCAAATTGTGGAACCTTTGCAAATCACCTAAGCTTGTTGATCAATTTAAAATTTTGAAGGTTATGATGGAATTTCATGGAAAGAGATCTATAAAGAAGCTTCCCATATTATTATTCTATTTTCAAACTCATCATTTTTTAAAATTATTTCATCTAGATCCTAAGGAAACAATACCAAGATTTAAAATGCTCAAAAGGTTCTCATTCATTTAATCCAAAAGCTTTTATCTAGAATAGCTTGGTGCTAAACCTACAAAGGATGCAAATCAATTTTTTTTCATAATGACATCATTAGGAATGCTCTAAATCTCTAGTCTAGTGTAGTGGAGATATTTATTCCAAAAAGATAGTGAGTTAGAAATTTCTAAGTGATGACACTAGTATGACCCTAAAAGGTTCTGACCTAATAATAAATCCTATAAAGAGCACAAAAATATTTCTAGAAAGTGAGTCAAAGGAAGTGAAATCTTGAAAAAATATTCTCTACAAGAAAGGCGACATCAACATCTAAAATTTTTGGCATACCTACAAAATTAGTGTAGAAATTAGTGAAAATAGTAGCAGCATCCTAGATTGAAATACCTCAAAATAAAAGGTGTCCAACTCCCCAAATCAAAGTAGTTAAACCAACAAGGCAATTGTGAGAGTAAAAAAGTGACATCCACTCTAGTAAAGCATATTTGATTATCTTGCAAATTATAACAATCTAATAGAGGACATGCTAATTGTGTTGAATATGTCGAGTGGTGCTAGCTCATCCATGATTGTGCAAGGCAATTTTTACTCATGATTGTACACATTTGTTAGCTTAATTTTCGCTCAATGAAAGATATAAATAAGGGAATACCCCTCATTGTAAAGGGTTATATATTTTAGTATTTTCCTATTATAAGTTGTACATTTATGCTATTCTAATATAAGCAAGAGTTATTTGAACTCCCTCAATTGGAGGTGAAGAATTGTTCATGCTTTAGTGGAAGTAATTTTTTCTAGGCTTAAAGTTGTTTGGATTATTTTAATTAATAGTTCAAGTATTTTATTAGGCTTGAAGTTGTTTGTATTATTTCTACTAGAGTTCGTAGAATGTTGAATTTTGTAATAATTGAGTTTCATGTATTTTTGCACAACTTTAATTGAATGGTTTATTATGTATTGCTTGTAGTAGATGGCCTATGCTCATTCAACTAAAAGAAGTCTTGTTAGTTGAATCCTGGTTGTATTTAATCATCATCTCTAACATCACCACCCTCTCAAGCTTGTCTCTTTTTCTATATTTTATCTTTATACAATAGTATTAATATAAGGAATTGATATTTTCCAAAGATTGACTTAGAAGCAATCTTGAGTCATTCAATCTTGACCTCGATCTATGGTGCACATTCTATACCTAGGAAGATTGAGCTACACCAATCAAGCTTGGAATCCCATAAAGTTACCACTAATATAGTACCTAGATTTGTATTTTTTTTCATTTTCAAAGGAGAAAGTAGTAGTAGAGATAAGGTGTCAAAACAACCCAAATTTCTCAAAATTTTATTAAGTGTGCATAGGGACCAATCTACTTGCTAGAAAAATACAATGAGATCCAAATATTGATTTTCTTTCTAAATATGATTGATTGGATCAATGGAGTGTTTTGTTTAGTAAAATTTGATGATATTCCTATAAATTACGAGTAATTCACTTATAAAATGTAAGTGATTTACTTTCCACCCCAAAGAAAATCACTTGAATAGTTGTGGGAATAGAATTAAGGCATAGATTTGAAGGGAAATATTTTTGGAAAGTAACACTTTGGCACATAGTGGTGTATTAAGTTATTTTGGAGGTCTTATAATCCTTTTAGAGGTATTATTGGAGGCATCTATTATTTGGAGGTAAAACATTTTACCAAAGTTACCCAAATATTTACTTTTACTAGTAGTAGTTATTTCTCACCCTGAGTAACTTAGAAATGAAATTTTTTCTATAAATAAGGGTCTGTGTTCCTCATTGTAATAATATTTTTTTAAATGATAATTTAGAGCTACATCTTATGAAACTCATATTATGCTTTGTACTCATGAAATTGTAAAAAAATAGCAAGTCCTTAGGAATTCCATTAGTGGCATTGCCCTCCTAGTTTACTAACTACATGGCAGTTATGGCATGGTATTTCTATCCCATATTGCCATCCTATTATTAATTTTATAATCAAATAAATGGGTGGACATTGATGGTATATGACTCCTCATTTATTAATTGATCACACACTCTATTTTCTACAGAGTAGAAGTATTTACTTTAAATTTCTCATAATCTAAAATTTTGAATAATTTTGTTTCTACATTTTAATTTCCATGCATTTTCCCTTTCCAAAACTTAATTTTATGCAAATAGTTTATATTAGTGTAGAGGTTTTATATAAGGACAACAAGGATTTGGACTAGATTTGAAGGTTGGGAGAAGTAGTTGTAAATATTATCCAACCTTTATCAAACTTAGATTGGGGACATAAAGCCTTAATCAGAAGTCCAAATAATTACCTAGTTAAACAAGTCTCTTTCTTCCATTGTCTCTATCATTTGTATATTCTTGTTGTCTTTTATGATGAGATAACTATTGATTTTGATATTGGATTTTTAAATTTTTATTTTCCACCTTTCATTTTTATTATGGTATGGTTAACATTCTAGAAACATTTTCATTAAAGATATAGTAGGATACTACTAAACTATTTTATGATTTTCCTTCAATTCTTTATGACAAGCATAAAATTATTATATCTTCTATCTTGATTAATGGCCTTCTCAAAGAATTATTTTATGGTTAAAGGGATATTTAGGTCCACAAAAACACTTATCTATGGGTTTAATCCCATAACAAAAAAATTATTCCTAATTTCTCATCCTACTAGAGCTATGAAACACATTTTATAAGCTTTATCAAAGTTTTCCAATATTGAATCACTATTAAATTCCCATGCCTTGGATGTTATAATTCTATTATATTTTGATCAAAGTGCAACTAGGGTAATCACCACTCTCTAAATAAAGTAATTAAATTGTCCTAGGTGATACTTTCTACTTGTATACCTAACTTAGCCTTTAGGTTATCCCACCAAGATGCTACTTGTCTAGTTAACTTCTATGATTCCAAATAGCCTTGGTTTTGTCTACAAAATTTTATAGCTCAAATCACTAGGCCATATTAATGTGACAAGATTTAGTCTCATAACCAATGGTTTTTCCATAAAAATTTGGTGGAGTGATCTTCTTTATATCCTTAGATAATTTTATCTCAATCTAACCTTTTTTAGACTCATGGTATTTATCTTAGCCTTCTAGTTGTATGAATCCCAATTTATCCCTTCTATCATCCTGATCCACATAGGCACACAAATAATAATTTTCTTCCCTCTATAAATTACACTCTCCCTTGTTTTCCAATGTGGATATCCTTTATTGCATCTCATTAATTAGTATTAGGAGTTGATTTATTTTATAAGTGCTCTTGCTAGTTCTAGTAAGGATCTATTTTAGTTATTTTTCTAATAAACAATAATGCAATTTTGTGTTAGTGAACCTATTAGGCCCTAAATTTTTATTGGTATTTAAATCCATATGTAACAAATCATTTTCTTAAGATTCTAAAATTAATAAATAAAAAACATTTCTTTTAAAAACTATTTAAGGTAACATTATATCCTATTTTAATTTCAATACCAAGCACTTTAATTTTTTTCTAATTATGAATTATTCCATGCTTGACAATTATTCTATAATAGGGAAAGTACTACCAATCCCACACTTCTATTTACATAGCATGTCAATTTTATTTCTCACTTCCACGTCCCTATTAGAATTGATGAGATAGTAAATACTATGTTCATTATCCAACAAGCTAGTAAGTTAAGACTCTAACTCTCTCCTATGCCATCGATCATTCCAAACATTCTATATCCTTTTGTAAGAATAGTGGCTTGGTGGATTCCATGATTATAGAATCTATAAATTTCATTTCCTACTATCCATATCTTGGAATGACTAGGATAAATGATGAGAACCTTTGAAGTAGTGAATTCCATATCCTTATATGTTCCATTAATGAAATGGAATTAGTTTTATTTACTTTCGATGTCTCATTTAGGACTAGTGAGTATTCTTTAGATTCTTCAACACTCCCATTTATATCCTTAATTATGACTAGTGAGTTACTCAATTTTCTCCTTCCATGTACAACTATTTACCTCTTAGAATTTAATTATACTTTCATGCATTATGTGTTTTATTTATGAAGAAAGTAATCAAAGTTTACTAAATTTATGTTAGTTCAATCATTATTTTCTAAGTATTAATAATATTAAATAGTTTTATGTTTACAAAAGAAATATAATTTCTATCTACTACTTCAAAGAATAGATATGATTTCATATTGTTTTGCATGATATTCTAATGGTAGCAACATGAACACTACAGGAAATATTGACAAGCATTTACAATCTAGTATGAAATATAATATATATATATATATATATATATATATATATATATATATATATATTGGTATATTTCAAAATCTAACTATCCTTTTCACTAATCCACTACCACTTTACTTAACTTTCTATCAATATGATAAACAACACTCATACATTATTATGAAGAAAGCAAATATATTTTCTCATAGACTATATTTAAACCATGACTAACTCCTAAATGCTAAGAACTATAGACAAAAATATTCAAATTCAAAACAACCATAAAATATTTATAAGTATTGAGATCATGATCTTTTACACTCAATTTTCTTTAGATGCACAATTTACATATGTTTTCATTCAAAGGTCTAATCTTGACTAATGCCAAATTCCATTGTTATAATTTTATGTAATTTTTTCCCATGAAGGTGTAGACTATTTATTTAGTTATCAATATTTCTTATATTAGAGTACAATATATATTACAACATGATTTATTTTTATAAGTATAGGCACAATATTAAAAATCATATCAAAAATCATATCAAAAGTCATCACAATTTATTAATGCCATAGCAATTCATTATACAACATATCACCTCATTTAACAAAATAATAATATAATTTGAGAATAGTACAAAGGGTTTAAATATTTTTTCAATGAGTTTACATAGGTTTTTATGATGGATATCAGTCCCCTCATACTAAGTGGGGTTTGAACCTTGGACCTCTCAAAGAGAGGCCAAAGAGCTTACCATTGCAATAAGCTTACAAATTTTTTATGAGTTTAAATAGGTTTTTATGAGGGGTAATTATCCACTCATATTGAGTGGGGTTTGAATCTTGAATCTATAATAGAGAGCCCAAAGCACTTACCACTATAGTAAGCTTACAAATCAAAGGGTTTAAATATTATAACAACATAAAATAGACTCTAAAAAGAGTTTTTCTACTATTTTCTATTAATTCTAGATGGATTATAAACCTAGAATGCTTTGATGCCTGACCAAGTGGTATTCTATTGAATATCCCTATGCTAACTTCATACATGAATATTTAACCCTTGACAAAAGGATAAATACATAGAATTGATTCAATCACATAGAGGTAATCAATGCAAAACCGAAGAACTCAAGCTTATACTGAGAGGCGGGGTGAACAATATAAGAGCACTTTTTAATTTTATTTTCAAATCAATATTATGTAGTGTATAGATAGAAGTATCAATAGTAGTAATCAAAGCAATACATAAAACACCATACACAATAGAGACACCAATTTAACGTGGTTCACCCAAATATGGCTACTTCCACAGAGAAAATCTTTCACTAAATTTTCTCAATCAATCTCTTGGGAATCCTTCCCAATTATAATTTTTATGGACCTCTATCCAAAGGAGATGTTGATCCCCTAAATCTAGTTTGTGGATCTCTATACACAGGAGAACTCCTTCTTCTCTTCTCTTGTTGGTGATCCTCTAGAAGACTACTGCCTCCACTACATTGGCTTGTGGATCTCTCTCCACTGAAGACTCTTATCCCCACTCAAAAGACCTATCCTCACTACCATGGCTTGATGGATCTCTATCCACTAGAGACTATTGTCTTCTATGATCTGTCACCTCCAAAGATCTATCTCAATTTTGTACTAAACACAGTCTAATCGGTATAGCATAGCTCTTCTCAATTTTTGTATTAAATATAGTCCAATTGGTCTAGCACAAGTTTTCTCAACAAGCTCACTCAAATTTGCACTAAACATAGTTCATTCGGTATAGCACAAATCTACTCAACTCTTGTACTAAACACAGTCCAGTCAATCTAGCACAAGTCCACTCAAATCTACATTAAACATAGTCCAGTTGGTCTAGCACAAATCTTCTCAATAGGTCCACTCAAAACCTACTCAAATCTACTCAACAGGTCCACTCAGAACCTGCTCAAATATGCTCAATAGGTCCACTCAGAACCTACTCAAATATGCTCAACAAGATCACATAGAACTTGTCCAAATCTACTCAATAAGTCCTCTCTAGGACTTAACCAAATCTGTATTGTAAGCTTCCACAAAAATCTCACACAAAATCAATCCACAAGTCTTCTCAAAGACTTACCTCAAATCTGCTTAATAAGTCCACACAAAACTTGTCCAATCTCATAGAAACATAAAGAGAATTGTTAGAGACTCAATATATTCTACACTCAAAGCTCAATCACTTTATCAACTCAAATCAATCTCATAGAAGCATAAAGAGAATTTTTAGAGACTCAATATGTTCTATACTCAAAACTCAATCACTTTCTCAACTCAATCTCATATAAGCATAAAGAGAATTGTTAGAGACTCAATATGTTTTTATTCTCACAACTCAAACCAGAATATAGAATAGTTTGTTTTATGGAACTTGAATAATAAATTCATACATCCACTTGACTAGGCTCAATCAAATTACTCAACCAATCACTCAAGAAACAACTCTTGCTCACAAACCCTAGTCCAAGCATGTATCATCCAACTCAAAATGTTTCCAACAATGCTCAACAACAAATCTCACATAACAATGATACTCATGATATTTTCAAAGCCTAGTTCAAGTTCTTTGCATTACAACTCACTTCAAAAACCACGCTTATAAAAATTATTCACATAACAATGATACTCATGATATTTTCAAACCCTAACTCAAGTTCTTCACACAACCAAAAATTTCAACAACAATGTTTATAAAACAAGGTTTTAATCACAACTCTTAATTTCATAAAACCTTGAAGCATTAACTCAAACACTTTCGAAAAGGAAACCCTAATCAAATATTTTTCACTCCAAAATTTATTTTCTAGTAAGCCATTAAACCAACTCAACCAAAGAAGAATTTGCCCATACCTTTTTTCTTCACAAGTAGACGATCTCACAAATTTTCCACACTCACAATTACTTCTTTGCCAATGCCAATAAGGGTTAGAGGATAATTTTCTCAACAAAACATAACACAAAAATAATATCAAATTTACACCTTATCACTCCAACTTGATTAATAAAATACACCGTCACAATAATCACAAAAAACCCTTAATTCAAAATAACACAATATCCACAAAGTCTTAATCCTCCAATATACCACTATAGCAATTTAAGAATTTATTAAAAGTTAAAAACATAAATCTCCTTATAACTCCTAATGATAATTCTCAACTACCACAACTTTATTACAAAGCAACCTTTCCAAACATAAACCAATTAACAACCTTATACCTCTAGCTTAGGTAATTAATTAAAATCAAAACAAAAAATATTACCTCATCTTCGAAGGGAATCACACCCTCAAAGTTGCCCCCAATGTGAGCCTTAGTCATGGCCAAAGTCTTCGCACGAGCGAAACGTTCATCTTATATTAACGAAGTACCACATGTTTCTTGGTCTCCTCACATCTTCTGCTTTGGGAAATATAATGTGTGCCTTGGGTGCTTTAACCAATACAACTCACGATGCACCCACTGAGATTCGAACGCAAACCCTCTTGCAAGCCAGCGCTTTCGCGCTTCCAAAAATACCACTAGGCTACATTTTCCTCTACAAATTAGAGGATTAAAGCTTCCTCCATTAAACGCTTCTCTTTCATGACTTTCACAAAAACTCACGAGATCTTTTCTTCGCATGCAATCTTTTTAATTTTCGAGCAAGGATAATTAATTGAACTTTGGGCATTTGTATTTATATGCTTCCTCCATTGTTTTGAAGATGTCGATGCTCTCCATGTTATTTTCCATGACATCGATGGAGATTATAAAGGCTTCGAATGCCTTTTGTATTAAACCCAACCTTTGGGTTTATAAAATATATTTAGAATTTATAAAACCATCTTTTGCATTATAAAATATTATAATAAGAATTATAAATATTTTATTTGGGTTTTCACCATATCACCTTTAATATTATAAAACCCATTATTATAATATTATACCTTTGATAAAATATCTCCTTCTCACTGTATTCCATGTCGTAAATAATATTTATTTATAAAATTTAAATTCTCACTGAATTTAAATAATTTATAAAAATAAATATTATATCTCCTTTTGAACTCTTAACTTTTGCACTAATTCACTTGATCTTTGGCCTTCTTCTTAGATATCAAATAACCATTTTTATCCCCTTTGTTTCTTGCTAAAATCCTTGATTATTAATGATGACTTCATCTGGTGACATCAATGACAACTTTGACTTAGGGACTCAAAATTTCCAACAAAAACTAGTAATGCTTTATTTATACATGGAAAATTTTCCAAAGAACTTGTGTCTATAAATTTGCAACTAGTTTGAGATTTTAGTGCATTGATTAAATTACACTTAAGTAATGCAATTGCTATATTTATAATACCCATCTATATTTGTACATCATAACATGTATTTATCCCTCCCTACGATGAAGCATTCTCCTATGAATTTACAAATGAGTGTATTATCCCCACTTCATGTTGCACAGGTCATTATGCTTGACCTCTCTATCCAACTAGGATGGTGATTATAATTCTAGATGCAATTTTAACTTACATCAATAATTTTGATGCATATAAAGTTAGTCTCCATTCTTTTATACAAAAAATTAACAAGAATTTGGTGTTTGTATGTTAAGTATTTTATAAGCAAGTTAAATATTTCTATAGTCATCATATAAATATACCACCACCAAGACATCCTTAAGTCATATGAATTGAGTGTAATCTATGTTTTCCCATTCTATAGAGCTATTAAAAAAAAATGATGATCATAGTGTCGATATGATAATAAAGTATAGATTTCAAATACTTGATTAAGAATCTAAGAAGAATTCCAAATGTCCATAGGAACCTCTAGACCTATAAGAATGATCTAAAATCCTTAAAAACTTAAGTGTAGAAAAGCGATAATTGTTAGGATGTCTAGCATATTTGATAGTTAATTTTTGTTGGGATGTTTGACATATTTGATGAATAAAAATATATTTTTGCTGATAATGTCATAAGCACTATAATAGAGTAAGAAGGACCAATCCAACCAAGGAATGTAACTAAAAAGTATGATATGCAAAAAAAATTATGCCAATCTATAGGAGCTAGTTGTAAATCAAGAATAATTATCAAAAAATCCTTTTGAGGGCGTGATGGGGGAGGTAGAAGACCTCAAATTAGTGTAGTTAGTAGATGATAAGAAGTGACAAAACTTGTTTGGGTTACTACCATCATAGATAATTGAAGAAAAACCAAATTTTTTTGACAATTTATTATGAAACTTTATTATCATTAACATAAATCACTCACCAATATGCAAAACTATCAAATCATTCATCCACAAATAATTATCCAAAATAACAATCCACAAATGAGATATATAGGTAATACCCTTAAGGTAGGAAAACACCAATAATAATCCTAAAGGAAATAATAACTCCATAAGATATCCCAAGATGAGAGTGCCACTTAAGGAGGGCGAAGTCCCATAGGCCACTTCATGGGTAAAGATGATTATATATGATTCATCTCGATGATGATTACAATGACAAATATCTCTTATTTATATACCCATATTCTAATTCTACTTTGGGGAGCCTACTACTAATATTATAATATAATATAATATAATATAATATAATATAATATTATAATACAATCAACCTTAGGTGTGGCCTTTGCCAACCCTTATGCAATATAATAATATATCCCAAAATATCTATTCCTAGGTACCCTAACATGCCATCCTCCTTACAAATATTTTGTCCTTGGAACATATGAAGAAACAAGATAATATGATTTTCTAAGCAATGTTAGCAACTTGTACCAATCTTGATCATTCATCCATCCTAGTGAAACACATTGATGTTGGTATGCCATTTTTCAACTTGAGTATCCAAATTTGATTTTTTGGCTCCATGTTTTTATTGTTGTATTTTGATAATTTGAATGATGGGTCCACTTATTCCTTTATGTTGATGAACCACTCTAAAAACTAGGATCACTATGCTTTCTCTACCAAACACTACCATACTTGGTGCCCTTATGATTCCATGTAGAACCATAATATTGCTACCTTGAGCCATACCTCCAATATTGTTGTCTCTTATGGTGGTGTGGATGGTGATATGGTCCAATCTTAACTTTATGTTCTACTTTCTTTGACTCCTCAACATTTTGCTCCATTGTTTTGAATTATTCTACACATTGTTATTTCATGTTTACTTTGTTTGGTGTGCTCTTCTATCAAAGCTTCCTTGCACTTTGCTACTATTATTTCCATGGGATCAATTGCTATTGCTTCTTATATGCACTCTATTTCTACTATTGATATCTTGGATTCTATTTCAGGTTCTTCTATTTGTTCTTAAATTTTTTTCTGCAACCACTTCTTGATTTTCCTTGGATCTTTGCTCCTTAGGATGAGAAATATTTTTTAATGTTATCTTCTTTTTCCTGTACCATAACTTCATAAACTTATTTTGCACATTGATGTTAAAAATACCAAAATAATCTAACCAAGGATAACCAAAAACAATATCCTCATCATCCATATCAATAGAATAAAAATATAAATGTAAAACAATGTTATCCATGGTGATCTTCAAATACTCAAAAATCTTGACATTGTCACCCTCAAGATGTATGTCCTTTTTTTTTTGTTGCTTGAATCTGCAACCTCTTAGCCAAAGCAATATTAATAAAATTATATCTCCTACTAGGATCAATGGAAATAATAACCTGTTCCTTTTGAATGCTTCCATGAACCTATAAAATAGAACTTTTAAATGAATTTAAACACTTTTGATTCTTCTGTTGCTTTTAAAAATTCAAAGATGTGGCTTCATACTTCTCACTATCTTCCTTAACATATTTCTCTTTCTCCTTGAGTAATTTTATTTCTTTTTCATAGTCTTCATTTTATTTCTTGAAAACTTCCCATTCTCCTTTTTTTTTTCATTTCGCTCATTTTGAATTCCCTATAGTTCATTTTCAAGGTCTTTGATGACATCCATCAAGCTATGTATATTTTTATTCCTTCCCTCAATATCTCTCTTACAAACATAATTATTTATAATTGAATAGGTTCCCATTTACTCAAGAATGTTGGTTCTATTTTTCTCCAAGTGCACAAGGGATTATCCCTAATAAAGCTTTCTACCCATTGTAAAACTTCCCTTAAAAAATAAATTGGAAGCAATAGCATAACATGATTTCACCATGTTGAGATTTTACTATTTTCAACCACTCTCTCACATCAATATCATTTCCTCCAAAAACTTTTGTAGTTCCATAGTTGATGCCCTAATGCAAACTAGGGTTTTATGAGAATATATATCATGCCCCAATGCAAACTAGGGTTTCATAAAAATATATCTCCCTACTGATTTGAAGCTAAACTTCCACATAAAACCCTAATGCAATTTTGTAACATTGGCCCCAATTTTGTAAACTTTGTAGCCAAAGATAAAGGTAGGGTCTAGGATTTTACACCAATCGATATTAGCATCCCATGAATTTGCCACAAATATAATACCTTGATACTAATTTTAAAGGAGAATGTAGCAATAGAGATAAGGTGGAAAAATATCCTAAATTACTTAAAATTTGATTGTGGATAAGGACCATTCTGCTTGTAAAAACCACCCAATTATCTTCAAAGACTGATTTTATTGATAAAGAGGACTTATTGTTTTGAGGGAATTATTTTATCAATAAAATTGGATGATATTCCTTTAAATTCAAGTGATTCACTTGTAAAATATGAGCAATGTTTTTGTTAGGTAAGTGCAAATTATTTGAAAAATTATAGGAGTAGAATTAAGGCATAAATAATATGACAAATCTTTTAGAAAGCAACACTTTGGTATGTAGTGATGCATGAAGTCATTTTGGAAGCCTTCTAAGCCTATTAGAGGTATGATTGGAAGTATGCAAAATTTGGAGGTATAACATTTTGCCAAAGTTACCCTAAATCTTTACTTTTACTAGGAGTAATTATTTCTTACCCTAAGTAACTTAGGGGTAAAATTTTACTATAAATAGGGGTCTAGGGCCCTCATTGTAATAATTATTTGAATATACAACTTCAAAGTTACACTCTGTGGAATCACTTGGTCTACAATATTGCTAATGGATGGAAGTGCATCATTTTACCACAAGACCAATATTTGAGAAGGCCAATTCCTTTTTATAAAATAAAAATAAAAATATGGGGAATATTTGAGTAAGAAATGTAAGGTTAGGGATAAGAATTATGTATTAGAGGTGGGCAAAATTTTGTTAAAATCATTGTCATATATCATGTAACACACACTAAAACTAAACTACATACAAAACATAATAGACTAGTTACTAGGTAAAGTATCATTGAATATGAATTGAGTCCAAGATTATGCCCTCCACTACTCCAATAGCTCTTAACACCCTAAGAAAATTTTACAAAATAAATAAGAACCACATAATAAAACACTAAGCATCCCTAATATTCCAATAGCTTGGGCCTAAAAAATAGTCTACTAGACCTCCCAAAGAGCTTTTACAAAAATATCTAGGGCCTACAAAGCATCCAAATACATAAGAATTCAACAACACAATGCTAGCAAAGGTCAAATGACAAGTTGATTCATTAAAATTGTAGAACATAATTACATAATATACAATAGGTAAACACTCAAATTACTAACCCTAATACTAAAGTAAATTCTACTATTTATAGATTACTATACTAGCCTAGCTAATGATGTCATACACCCAACAATATAGACACAAATTAGCCTAGTTTAGATTTCATGCTTGGTTACCATCTAAGGAAGGAGTGGATATCACTTTTTTCTCTAATTATCAAAAATACTATTGATTGAAATGATCCACCATCTATAGCCACCACATTGTTTTGGTATATTTGTGCCACCTAATCATGCATAACTTCTCTTATTATGCATTGTTGTTGTGCCAACTATCAAATTTGAAAGGATCTCTACTTATGATTAATGATGCATGATGCTATTACAGGTTCCAAGAGATTGGTTGTCACTTTCCTATAACTACCCAGCCTTGGATTCCTAAGAAGTGTCTAGGTGTCCCCTATTTTTGATACACATGGTTTTCTTTTTAAGAGACCTAGTCAGAAGCCTTATTTGTTTGTTTTTATCTACTACATGCTCTTGCTAGTCATTGAGAATTTAGGAAGATGTATAAGGTAACTATGATTTTGGAGCCTCCAACCACTAAAACACATGGCCACATATTCCTCCAATTAATACTAGCTAGGCTACTATGTATTTTTTATATCCTTATCTTCAAAATTGTTTGGCCATTATTTAGACTAATTGGGCCTTTCTGCCTTTGTTAAATTTGGGCCTATCAGGTTTCCCTTGAGATTTTGGCCAATTTTTTTTATGGAGGCTATCAAAATTTCCTTGTGTTAACAAAAATTGATATTCCAATAGTATTATAGGAACTATCTATGTGTCCACATTTTTGGTGTCTCCCAAGGATTTTCTCTTGCAATATTCAGGACCTGGATAGCTCTATTCATTGGGTAATGGAGTCAAGCAATAGAAAAAAAATTAAATAAAAGAAACTAAAACTAGATGATATATAAACTTATTGACCAAAAATATCAATAAATCCCTTGACATTAGCTACTTGATAGGTTGAATGGGGTTCTATTCCCTTCATATCATTCAACTCTAAGCATTGCTTTAGCTCCAAATACTTCTCTTTGGTCGAGCTTATGCTTGTATGATGTGAAGCAAAAGACCTTATCTATTGGACATAAATTCTAATAGAGTTTTCAACACTAAGGAGGGAAAATGATATATCTCTTATGTAGGGCATTCCTTGGTCAATGATTTTGTAATTATGGGAAAAGGAACCTCCTTATATTGGTTGCTTAACAAACAAGGTCATTGCAATCACTCATCTAATTAATGCATTTTCCTATCCCAATCTTTTCTAGTAAGCTTTTGAAAAATAAATATTTTAAAGCAACTAAATCAATAAAACTTATTTGTTTGTACCTGATTAGTTATCCTATTGATTCTAAGATTTCATATTTATGTCAAATTCCCCTAATCACACATGCAAATTTTGCATTGCATATTTTCGTGTTGGCACTACTTTGTTTCCTATTTTAACCAATAATTCTTATTTTATTAGCTTCATTTACCTATCACATATTTACACAAAATTTGGCAATATTTTCTTCTTCCAACTACTTTTCATATGTCATCCCCTAAAGTGTCCCAAACTCCTACTTTCAAGTTTTTGATGTGATGGGTGTGAACTAAGAGCCAATTTTTTAACACTTTTCTATGTACATTTATGATACAAACTAGCACATTTTTGTTCTATATAAAGTATGTCATGAATAACAACCACTTACTAGTATTGGCAAATTTTGACACTCATACGCATTGCACTTACACCCTTAGGTACATTGCTAAATCCTAGGCTCTATGGTTCCAAACCTTTTATGCCTCCCCATCGTAGCTTCTTCCCCATTCTAGTCTAGTGTATTTCCATTTTGAAAGTCTTGTGACCAAATATCCTTGTTAGAAAAATTTCTAGCAAGATATTATTGCTACCATAGGCCATTGAAATCCTTAATTTTGGGCTCCTCCTATAGTTTTGTTTATTTCATGAAACTCTTGCTTTGGATTGGTAAATGAGTATTGACTTCCTTTCCTTACATCATCATAAAAAATTTTCCCCTCCTCAATTGTAACAATAAAGTCCTCCAAGAAAAATGCATCCTCTATCTATAAGTCTTTGATCACTTCTTTATATTAACAATTATCCTCTCTTTGGTATTTTATAGCCACTTTCCAAATGCATTGTTCATCCTCCCTTTCAATTTCTCCCAAGTTGACCTCCTCAACATAGTCTGGATCATCCTCCTATAGGTTAACCCTTTCTTCAAATTTTCAATGTGGAAGGGAGATGGCCTTTCCAAATAGACCTTGACCTTTTGGCATTTGTAAAGGATGACCATATGAGAATAGTCTGGATATATAACCTCCCAGATTATAAATGAATTATCTAGATAGGCATAGACCAAACTTGGCTATAATATCCACTATGACCATTTATTGAATAATTATTTTCTTTGATAGCTTGTGAAGCACCATCAATATGTTTTTTACCACCTCAAATATTTGGGTGGGGTACCATACAACTAAAGAAATCTAGGGCTCAATCGAGTGTATTCCATTCCCATTGCTTCACATGTTATCTTTGGCATGATACTTGTGGCTTATCCTAATTTAATCATGTAATTAGGTACTATCCAACTCTCCACTTGTAAATATATGTAGAACATGTTTGGTTGGTTCTTATCCATGCTAGGGACTGGTTGATCATAAGTAAAATTTAGGTTTGAAAACTTATCATATTCGGTATTGATGTCTTTTATCACTTCTCTATGCATATATATCTAACTAGGGATTATCAATGTATTATACATGCTTGCTTTGGAAGAAATTTTCTTTAGTTATTTAACATTATGGTATCCGATCACTCTTGACAACTTCTAATCCTTTTGGTAAATCTCTTCAAAAATTTTGTGATGTTGCTTAATATATTATGGACTTTTTATTTAGGTCACAAAGGGATACCTTAACTTTCTTAGTACTTTATACTTAGGATCCTCCAACAAGGATTTTTCCTTTACTCATTTTGACCTTGGTGGTTCCATCCTTGGCTGCTCTTTTGCTTGTTCTCTATAAGGTCAAGCAAGAACATTGAATGGATGCAACATTGATGGTTTCACTTGTAGCATATTTTTTTACATCTAATTAGGATCTGAATAGACTCTTTCTCCATAGGTCACTTGGTGACCATGACTTATTTTTTATTCAATAAGATGTTGATCACTTGCTTCTATATCTTTTTTGCTCTTTTTATTTTATTTGTTATTTCTAACTAAGATTGGTGCTAGTAGACCATACATGTGTTTATGTTGTGAGGATTATTACAAGCCAAGCACCAATATATTTTTTGAGGAGTGGAAGCAAACAACATCTCCTCTTATTCATTGTATGTAGCATTTTTTTATCTGGTGGTATTACTGTTAGAGGCTCATTGGTCCTTAGTGATAAACAGAAACCTCTTAAGTTCATAGCCCTCATATCTATTCTCTACATTATACCTCTCTAGTGTAATGAATTTTTTGTTCATATTGTTAAATGTTACCCTTACCTCTAATAATTTTGCATTTTATTTAGGTTCTAGAGCTAGCAAGAGCGAGAGATGATGGAACAAGCTTCAGAAGAGATTTAGGTGCTAAAGCAGGAGAATATTATGGCATAATAGTGGTTAAAATCTATTTTGAATGCAACTATAGAAATTATGACATAGTGATATAAGGAGGAAGCTTTCCAACTAAGATGAGTGCATATTCTATAAAAAATACAACTTGTAATACTTGAGGAATATCATCTCACTAGCTAGCTAGATCTAGAGGCCTAGATCTAGATCAAAGGATTAGATGTAACATATATATTCTTGGGAATAGGAGGTTATGATATCTTGAGTAATCTACTTCCATGTTTTATTGAATATAATATTAGAATCAATGATATGTTCTTGTAGATGCCCCTAAATGGAGGTAAATTGAGTAAGAAATGAAAACAAATTTTCTACCTGGTTGAATTCTAAGATGAATGTTTTGACAAGTTAAGCCTATGAAGTAACATTTTTATCATCAAGGGATCTATACCAAGAGAGCAATACTTTCAATGGAACATAACTTTGAATGCAAGGAAATCTAACTAGAGAGTAGGATTTACCTAGTCTTCTACAAGCTTTGTAGTTAGATAGTTTAACAAACTGCATAGGTTATTTGAACTTCTTGTCCTCCAATATCATTAATGTAAAATTTATAAAGTCATACCTAAAATTCATTCATTTATAAAATTTACCAATATTAGGTTTCTTTGATAGTGTAATCTCCAAGTGAACATGTATTATCTACTTGTAAGGTCAAGACTTCACCAGAATATTGGGTCCTTCAAGTGAGTGAAACAAACTGCTTTATCCCACTAGTAATGCATTGGTAGAAACAAACCAAATAGATTTAGTTCCACTAGGCATGTCAAATACTCTTGGTCTATGATTTTTCTAATTTATGGGAATGCATTGTTTGAATGTAGGGCTAAGTTTAGATAGCTTAGGATCTCTCCTTAGACAACCCACAAAGAAGGTTGATTCCTTGCTATAAAAATAAAATAAAAAAATGGGGAATATTAGAGTAAAAAATGGAGGGTTAGGGATGATAATTGTGGATTAGAGGCAGATGATATTTTTCTAACAACATTGACATGTATAATGTAACACACACACTATAACTAAACTACATACAAGACTTAACAAACCAATTACTAGGTAAAATATCATTGAATATGAATTGAGCCCAAGATCATGCTCTCCACTACTCTAATAGCTCTTAGCACCCTAAACAACTTCTATAGAATAAAGTAAAACCACACAACTGGACACTAAACATACATACTATTCCAATAGCTTGGGCCTAATATATAGTCTACTTGGTGAGGGGCGACTCCACTCAACACTTAAAAAATACTCAATATCACAACAAATTTCAAAAGAAACCCAACATCTAATATTACTTCAATGAAATGAAAATACAAAATCAAAAACTACAATGTTATGACCATAAGGCAAGAAAATATACTGGAAATCTACAAGTTAGAGCCATTATCTGTCATACCGGACTGTCTTCAGTAAATCTCTGTTCCCCCTTTAATAACTTCCATAAAATATTCTAAAAAATGTAACTCCCCCTTTTTCGTCGTTCATTTTCCTTCCGGGAAGATATTCATTTGAAATTTGAATTTTCATTTTCCCGCCCAGGAAGATATTCAATTGAAATTTGAATTTTCATTTTCCCACCCAGGAAGATATTCATTTAAAATTTGAATTTTGGTGGCACAGCTTCCCGAAGCCATAAATTTTGACTCGGTTATTCGATTGGCTATTATAATATATCGCAGGAAAGCTTATGAAGAGATATACAATGGAAAAATGATCTAAAGATCATTTCATTAAACTTTCATCCTTTTTTTGGGCCTTTAAGGTCTTGAAATTTTATTTTTAAACTTTATTGGCAAGATTTTTTAGGATGAAAACTTTAATATATCTCAAAACGTTTAGGATATTAGGGCGATTCTTTCACCATCGGATACATTTTTCAATTTTTCTCCTTGGGTTAAATTTTCAAGTCCATACATGCCTATTTAGGTTGACTTACTAAAAATAGTACGTGATCATTTTTTGCCTTTTTGGACTTCTGACTGACTTACACCTTCCAAGTGTCATCATCGACTCCAAAACAACTAAAGAAACCTACAACTGGAAGAGAAAATATAATTTTTATTTTTTATGATGTAAGATTACCCTTACACCATTCGATGCTCCTGCATCACTACTAGACCTACCAAATAATATTTACAAAAATATCTAGATCCTATAGAGAATCCACATATGTAAGAGTTCAACAACAAAATGCTAGAAAAAGTCAAATGGCAAGTTGATTCATTAAAATTACAAAGCATAATTACATAATATACAATAAATAAAATTTTAAATTGTCAACCCTCATACTAAGATAAATTCCACTATTTATAGTTTACTATATTAACTTAGCATATTATTACAAGAAATACCTACCATAGGCTTTATAATATAGGCACAACCTAGCCCATTTCAAAGTTCATGCTTGATCAACATGTGGGGAAATGATGGATGTCACTTTCTTCTTTGATTTTTCTAGCTACTATTAATCAACACAATCCACCATCTAGTTCTTTATTAGAAACTATATGCAGGATTAAATGCATAATTACTTCTTAATTGTATTGAAACAATTGTCCATTTTAATCCCTTGAATACTCTATAGAAAAATAAATATCTATGAAAATACAAGGTTGTTAGATTTTATCTAATATTTGAATATTCTTAGTACTCATTTGGCTTCTTTCCAATGACACATGTTTGGTTCTTGTGTGAACTGAGAAATATAGATAACAACATAGTTAATGCTTGGTCTAGTGTATGTTAGATAAATTACACTCTCAATCAACTAGTGCTAGATATTTCTATTCACCTATGGAGATGGATCATAGCATAATAGTTGCAACCCTACTTTCATGGGAGTGTCTATGGGTTTACAATCTATCATCTAAAATTTCTTTAGCAATATCTTGGGATACCTCATTTATAACATGAATATATGGTTCTCAGTTTGCCATACATCCAAGCCAATATAATAATGCATTAGTCCAACACCAATCATGTTAAACACATGCTTCAAAATTTTCTTTATCTCTTCAATCAACTTCATCAAACTCTTATTGATGATCAATTCATCAACATACATGATGATGATCATGATATTTATTTCTTACCTCTTGAAATATAGGTTTAGAACATATGGACTATACTAGAATACATATCTTGGGAGATGCTCATCGGTCTTCATGTACAAAGCTCTAGTTGCTTACTTCATTCCATAGAGAAAGTTGATGATCTTGTATACTATTTTCTTCTAACTGGGTATGATGAATCCCTCTACATATATCATGTAGACTTCTTCATCAGATCACCATTGAGAAATGAACTCTTCACATCCAATTGATGCAACATCAATATAAACTGTGCAACCATTATAAAAATGATCTTAATGGTATTTATTTTTGTTGTTGATGCAAAATTTCCATCATAGTTGATTTCTTCCTTTTGTGCATACTATTTTATAACTATTACTTTGTATTTTTTAATGCTTCTATCATCATTGTATTTGGTCTTGAAAACCCACTTATAACCAATGGGTTTCTCTCTAGATGGAAGATAAACAAGTTACTATATGTTGTTCTTCATCAATACTTAATGTTCATGGAATCCTTCGACTCCTTCAGCATGAGTTATTTGTGAATAATTGTATGGTCATATGTATACACTACCATGCACATAAGGGTTAGATTGAACTTATTTCAAATACTACTTTGAGTTCTTAGTCCAAAACTAGATATGTTGGAACGTGATCTAAATTTACATCATGAAATATATTGAGATGCCACTCGGAAATACAAGTTGTACTTGAAGTGGATGGTCCTAGGTCATCAAATCCATTAGGAAAATCTACATAATATTCTTAAAAATTAATATCTTCTCTTGTAGAAGCTTCATAGTCATCATAATTAAAAAAGAAAAATAGGTGCTTTGTAAACATGTGCCTTTGAATAAGATGTACACTCATTATTCAACATCTATATTGATATAAAAAAATTTAGTTTCAAGTTCCATGAGACGATATCCCTTCAAGTCACTACTTATCCAATGAAGATACATATTTTCGTTTTCTTCTCCAACTTCATCTACTTATACTTTAAAATGTGTTTTAAGTGCATCCAAACATGTGGATATATGATAGGGAAGGTTTATTTCCCACCCATACCTCTTCAAGTGTGATACCATTCAACAGAAATGTGGGTGCACAGTTCAATAAAGAGACCATTATATGAACTTCTTATGCTTAAACTATTGGCTCCAAATTGGCATCACTCAACATGCATAACATAATCTCTTGAATAGTATAATATTATCTCTCAATAAATCTATTTTTTTGAGGTTTATAGTCATTTGTCCACTATTGTTTGATGCCATGTTGCTTAATTAAAGTAGAAAATTTATTATTGGAGCACTTCCCATGATTTGAGTAGAGTATACAAATTGGATGACCATAAATATTCTCCACTCAAGCTTTGAATCATTGTAAATAATGAAAAGTTTCATCCTTACCCTTCAAGAAATACACACACATCTATTATATATGAATATCAATGAACAATTAAAACTATCTATAGCCATTAAAAATCACATCTATGAGACTATACAAATCGATATGCACTATGTCAAGTGGATCTCTTGCTTAGTAACTTCTTGAGCCAAATGGGGATCAATATTTATTTTGGACTAAAAAAATCATACAAAGGTACTAGGCTTAATCAAACATGGAAGTATATGCAACATGTCATGATGTAGGAGTGATTTTAAAATGCCAAAGATTAGTCTAATCACTTGTTCCATATCAAGGTAGCTTCATATACCTTTGCTACCAAATATTGGTTGTCTCACATTACAACCATAAGCATAAACATCTTACATATGCTAGTAGTAAGATAAAGGATTGTCAAACCTGAATATTTCTCTAAAATGAGACATAGTTTATTTACATATATTGTCAAAAATTCCAAAAATAAAATGTAATCAAACAATTGATTCATAGAAATTAAGTTCTTCATGGGACCAAACAAGTAAATAACTTGAGTCAAGTGATAAGTATGATATCCAATATGTAAATACATATCATTAATTCTAGTAATGATGTAGGTCAAAATATCTCCAAGTGTAACTTACCCATGTTAAGAGGAATGGTCAAGGCTCATGAACCATTTATTTTGGCCTATTATTTGTTTTGAAGCTCCTAGAATAATGTACCATACTAGGATTGATTTGAAACAATATTAGGATATTGCACTTAATAGACATGGCCTTATTCATTTTTTGAGAATGAGAATCCTCAGTGACATTGCCATGTTGGCATTGATATGCATTCCTCCTTTGCCAATGAGAACTTTTTTTCCTATGTCATGATAATTATTTGGTTGTTTCTTAGATGATACTTGTAAGAACTTGATGTACCAACACTCCTGAAGAATGTATCTTGGTTTCTTATAGGTTAAATATGTGATATTTCTTTGTCCTTAATGTTTTTATTGTTATTTTTCCCTTTGAATTTTTGTTGTTACGGTGCATGTTGGGTGTATACCACCTTATTTTACTATATTAGATTCTTTCTTTTTAATGAATAAGGAAAACATGTTTATAATATTTATATCTTAAATTGTTTTCATCTACTAAAATAAATTCACAAGTCTCAAAAATGAGACTTTGATTATTCATGTTTAGAGTTATTACCAGAACCTTAAGTGTGGTTGGTAGTACACACAACACTAATGGAATAAATATATCATCACAAACATTTTTTTCTAATGCTTGTACTAAGGCTTGAAACTCAGCAACCATCATATAAATCCTTCCAACTTCTTTCTACTCTTGATCCTTAAGCAATGCAATTGGTTTTGTACACGTAGAATTTGACTTCAGTCCTTGGACTAAAGCATTGTACTAAGTTTATACCATGTAGACTTCATGTTTACAACATCATGAGTGTATGGTTGGACTTCATGAACCATACCAAATATTATTTTTGATCTAATTTTTTTATCAAATTTATTAAACTTTGTTTGTTTTTCACAATTAATAGCATGTATTTATACATTGATAGATACCACTCCTCATACATCTTTAAACTCTAGGTTAATCTTCAACATTGACTTTCAAGCAAAATAGTTTTCACCTTTCAAAAATTGAGAATGAGGCAAAACATCTTTGGAGTATGAATAGCCATAAAAATATTCACAAACCAATAAATTAATGCATCCATTTAAATGAATTAAAATAATATTTCCAATGGGTATATATGACTATACTTAGACAACAATTAATACCTTGAACTATGAAAAATAGTAGGCTCTCATTGGAAAAAATAAAGTACAAATGTTTGAGTTCTTTTCCCTCTAACTTGAATCTTTAGAGAATATTCTTGGAATATTCTATTAGTGTTCTAGGGTAATAAAAATATTCAAAAACACCATCTTGTCACTTGCATTTTATAACACTAAAAATAAAAATAGTTTTTAAAGGTTTCAAAGAGTCTTCTCGCAAAGCATGTGGGACTAATTTTTGCTCCTCTTTGACATCATATGCTCATCTCAAATGATGTTCAAACTTGCATGCCTTTAATTTGGTTTCCCCTTTCCATTTTTGGATGATGTAAATTTTACATGTAATGGATCGTATTAATGTTTTAATGCACGACACATGTTTTTATATGATGACACTTCATTGGAAGTTAACTTTGATATGCCACATGCATTGATTAGATGATAACTTTATAATAGATAAAAATTATGCATATTTGGATGGCCTTATTTTTATATGGACAATTAATAAACAAGAGGATCAAAGTTCATATTAGACAATATTTTTTTGGATGGCAATATTAAACTTCACCTCACAAAACACTTCTTTAAATGATAACTCTTAATGACTATTCTAGATGACAAGTTATGTGAAAGCACCAAAATATTTAGATGATCCATTTCATCATATGGTAATATATTCATATGATAGCTCCAAATGGCAGCTCTTCTAGATATGCTAATTCTTCTCTAGATGACATTTATTTTCTAGATGGTAACTCTAGGTGACAACTCTTCTCTAGATGACAACTCTAGATGGTAGCTCTTATCTAGATGATAGATTTTATCTAGATGGTAGCTCTTATCTAGATGATAGATCTTCTTCAAATGGTAGCTTTAGATGAAAAATATTCTCCTGAATGACTTAATTTTATGATGACATGATTATTCATCAACACTATCTTCAGATTGTTCTTTTAAATATGACACATTTCTTACAACAGACAACATATTTTTTTAGATAATAGCAATAAATTTTATGATGATAACTCGTATGATGTGAACCAAATACTTATTGGATGACTATAAATCATATTAAATAAATACTTGTAACACTTATAAATACAAATAGGAATAACCAAGAAGAAATCTTCTTCTTCAATCGGTAAGGTCTCATCCTCATTCAAAATTGTGTCTACTCCTTTCTAGATCTCTAGTGACAACATGATTTCAAAATCTCTAGAAGGTGTCTTGTACTCCTTAGCAATTGGGTCACCTTCACAAGTCAAAGCTTTGCTCTGGTATTAACCTACTCTGATATCAAATGTTAGAAATGTAGAATAAATTCATGAACTATGATCAATTTAGCATTGATGTAGTAGAAGAATAAATACATGAACAATCAAGAATGTATGAGGTTGAGATTTATAACTACATCCTTAGTTACCAATAACTCTTATAACCATAATGTGATATATCATCATGATATTATCAACAACATGTTGATATGATCACATTACATATATCTTAATAAAAATTATTAGACCAAGCATGAAACTGATATTTATGTACACACACACACACACACACACACACACACTATATATATATATATATAGTGTGTGTGTGTGTGTGTGTGTGTGTGAGTGATTTATAAGGCTTATTTAAGATTACATAATTGGATTTAAGAGATCCTTTAACATTAATGTTTCTTTCAATGTGGTGAGTAGTATGTATGTATCTATAAAGTTAACTAATTCTATATTTGATCTATCATAGCAAATATAAAACCTAAAATTCATATATTCTATTAAGACATCAAAACTAAATGACTAAAATGTCAATACTAGGTATCATACCATATCACTATTTATTAAGTCATTTTTAACAAGTTCAATATTGTAACAACAAGTTACAGTAATAATTAGCCAATGGTTGTAACGAAAGTAGAAGAGCAAATGTTTCTTATGTATGAAGACTATAAATTTATAAATTTCAAATTTTAAAATTAAATTTATTAAAGTGCTAAAATTATTTTATATTCTTTAAGTCATATTCTATTATATATAATTGAATTCAAATACCAAGATAATTGAAGTTAACATGAAAACATATCTCTCCTAGATATCATCAAGTATTATTTTGAACCAATATAGCATCTTTCTTTTGCATATTTTTATTAAATCTTCTAGGAACCTTTAAATAATATGTAGTATCTATATATAATTGATTAACCATATTACAATAATTTCTATTCCTTGAGTGTTACTTAGGTTTAGAAAGGGCTTGCATAAAATAATTTATAGGAGAGGGCTATTATAGTGGTAAGTCCTTGAGTTTTCATATAGAAAACCCAAGTTCAAACCTAGTACAAGGGAACCGTGACCCCTCATAAAAACCCATGTAAACTTAATTTTTGATAGTTTTGGGAGAAATTTCATAGTGGTAAGTTTGGTGGGTTCTCATATAGGAGATCCAAATTCATACCCCAATACGAGGGGACCAAAATATTTCATAAAAAACCATACATTATCTTAACATTTTTTTGTCTAACAAGGAGAGTGTAGTGGTTAGGGTTGTGGCCTCTCTTTGGGAGGTCCAAGGTTCAAACCAAGATGCACCCAAAAAGGGATAGGTTGGATGGCACCAACCAAATGTTTTCCATTTGGCTACCCAGTTTGATGCCATCAAGGGATGGGGTCTCATTGACTTCATCTACCTCAACTAGCTAAGGTTTATAGTGGCAATACCCAATAATGTGTTGAGCAAGGTGCATAAATAGTATTGTCATTATTGTCAACATAGATAGATAGATCAGTTGATGTAGTGGATAGGAGTTTAGAGATCAGTCAGAGCTTGTACAGTGAATTTCTAAGAAGACAGAAGAGGCCAACATCCAAAAGATCAAAGAAAAAGACAAGTAAGAAAACATGTCACGATATCGCGACATGTTTGGCCAAAAAGAAAAACTGTCGTGATATCGCGACATGTTTGGCCAAAAAGAAAACTGTCACGATTTTGTGACATGTTTGAATAGAAGACGCAAGAAAAGAAAACTATCGTGATTTCGTGACATGTTTGCAGAGAAGGCGCAAGAAAAGAAAATTGTCACGATTTCGTGACATGTTTGGAGAGAAGGTGCAAACAAAGAAAACTGTCGTGATTTCACGACATGTTCGGAGAGAAGGCACAAGAAAAGAAAACTATCGTGATTTCGTGACATGTTCGGAGAGAAGGTGCAAGCAAAGAAAAATGTC
This sequence comes from Wollemia nobilis, assembly GCA_028583015.1. Taxonomy (NCBI): domain Eukaryota; kingdom Viridiplantae; phylum Streptophyta; class Pinopsida; order Araucariales; family Araucariaceae; genus Wollemia; species Wollemia nobilis. The sequence goes on along the minus strand of JAQPPZ010004733.1, from coordinate 185,681 downwards.
ACGATTTTGTGACATGTTCGGAGAGAAGGCACAAGCAAATAAAAGTGTCATGATTTCGCGACAGGTTCGAGAGAAAGAGCTCGCAAGGAAAAGTGTCACAATTTCATGACAATTTGCAAAGGGGAGTGTACGGACGAAAAAGTGTCACAATTTCACGATAGGTTCAAGAGAAAGAGCTTGCAAGGAAAAGTTTCACAATTTTGTGACAATTTGCAAGGAGTGTATGGACGAAAAAGTGTCACGATTTCGTGACAGGTTCGAGAGAAAGAGCTCGCAAGGAAAAGTGTCATGATTTCATGAAAATTTGCAAGGAGTGTACAGACAAAAAAGTGTCACGATTTCATGACAGGTTCGAGAGAAAGAGGTCAGAAGGAAAAGTGTCATGATTTCACAAAAATTTGCAAGGAGTGTACGGACGAAAAAGTGTCATGATTTTGCGATAGGTTCGAGAGAAAGAGATCGCAAGGAAAAGTGTCATGATTTTGCGACAATTTGCAAGGAGTGTATGGACAAAAAAGTGTCACGATTTTGTGACAGGTTCGAAGAGAAAGAGCTCGAGAGAAATAGTGTCGTGATATCACGACATGTCGGGTTTTCGTGACCCGATGAGAAGAAAAGTGCTAAGGAGAAAAAGTGTTGCGATATCGCGACATGTCAGGTTTTCGTGACCCGATGAGAAGAAAAGCGCCAAGGAGAAAAAGTGTCATGACAGAAGGAAAGAAGGAGAGTATAGAAGCAAAAGTGTCACAATTTCATGACATGTTCTATTTTCATGAGGTCAAGGCAAGAAAAGGCACAAGGCAGCGAATGTGTCACGATTTCGTGACATGTTGTGTTTTCATGGGTGAAAGATAGAGAAGAGCACAAGGCAGCGAATGTGTCATGATTTCATGACATGTGTTTTCATGGGCGAAAGACAGAGAAGAGCACAAGGCAGTGAAAGTGTCACGATTTCACGACATGTGTTTTTGCGAGTGCAAGTGATGCAGGAGCATCCAGAGGCGAAGGAGCAATCTTATATCACCCAAAAATATATTTTTTTGCTTTCTTTCTTTAAGTGCCAAAACTGTCGCGATATCGCGACGCTTTACTGTCGCGATATCGCGATGCTTTTTGAAGAAGGGCGATAAGGGGGCCAAAACGTTGCGATATCACGACAATTTTGAAGCGATGGAGTTAAGGCACAAAATGGTCACGAAATCATGACACATTCGGATGGAAAGGCTCTAAGGCTCAAAGACGTCACGAAATCGTGACACTTCCGAGGCGTGACACATTCAGTGGGAAAGGCTCTAAGACTCAAAGACGTCACGAAATCGTGACACTTTCGAGGGCAAAATTTGAAGATGCAAGATGGTCGTGAAATCGCGACACCTTCGAAACAAAATCTCTAAGGCTCGAAGACGTCGCGAAATTACGACACTTCCGAGGGCAAGACTGGAGGGCGCAAAGTGGTCACGAAATCATGACATCTTCGGAGGAAAGGTTCTAAGGCACAAAATAGTCGTGAAATCGCGACACGTCCGAAGGCAAGACTAGAAGGCATAAAGTGGTCATGAAATCACGACACTTCTAGGATCTGGTTCCAAAGGAACAAAGTGGTCACGAAATAGTGACACTTTCGGGCCGAAGACTCAAGGGCGCGAAATGGTCGTGAAATCGTGACACTTTCGGAGTAAGGGCTTAAAGGTGCAAGGTGGTCATGAAATCACGACGCTTTTGGGACAAAGGCACCCGGAGGTAGAATGGTCGCGATATCGTGATCGAAAGAGGGAGAGGGCGTAAAGAGGAAAACACATCGCGATATCGCGACAGGACGCTCACGACGCCTGACCAGCCGACGGTTGCAGAGACCGTTGCAGAGGGACACGTGGCATAAAGTTATAGGCGGCCCTAGAGTATGAAGTGGTTGCACGGACTCTGACAAAGGGACACATGGCAACAAACTACCAATGGCTTTGGCGCATTCCTATGAATGATAACTTTGCGGATGGATTGACAGGCGACTATAGCGCACTCCGCCATTACAGACCATGAGAATACGGGGCACCTGACAGCATCTTGCAGACGACCAGAGAAAATTCATGCGGATGGTTACTGGGAATCCTGCACTTTGCGTAATGATGTTAGGAGAAGCTGGGGTCTGGGATAAAAGGGTCGCGCATGCATTGTATTTGGAGGCTTGGCCATTTTGAATGAACCGTTGTATTTTTGAATTAAAAAGACCTCTATTGTCAAAATTGGGTTAATTTGCTATGTGTTGTTTTTAGTCCTATATCAAGTGGTATCAGAGCCAGAAGGTTCTGAGGGTGCAAACCGATCGTCGACAGTGAGGCAGTTTGCGCCAGGACTATGGTTGTGGGTTGTGAAGAAGAAGCAGGATGCCTCCATGCAGGAACCATGGTGGTGTGAGGAACAGACAAGCATAGGTCGATCTTAGAGCCTTGCAAAGGCAATTTGAAGCCCTGCAGGGGGAAATAAGAAGAGGAGTTGAGCCAAGAATGGAGGAACCCAATGAGGATGAAGTTTGGGAAGAAGAGGGTCCATCCGATGAGGAAGAAGCATTGGATCCAGCAGAGGCTAGGCTGTATAGGTCCATCTCCCAGATTGGGAAGAAGCCAAAATTTGACGTCTCTACTTAATTCGGGAACCTCAACCCTGAGGAGTTGATAGATTGGATCAACAACATGGAGGAGTATTTCAAGTATGAAGAGATCTCAGACCCAAATCGGATCAGGTTCACGAAAACCAAGTTGAAAGGACATGCTAGCATCTGGTGGAAAGGAGTGCAGCTAGAAAGGAACAGGAGGGGAAAGGAAAAGATCACTAGGTGGGATAGGATGGTGGAGAAATTGAAGAGACAATTCATCCCTGCAGACTACGAGTTGGATTTGTTGAGAAAGATGCAGAGTCTTCGACAGGAAAGCAAATCTATCAAGGAGTATACGGAGGAGTTCTATCAAATCTCGATTAGAACCAGCCATTCGGAGGCGAATAAGGAGAAAGTCACACGATACATCAATGGATTGCGAACCAACATTCAAGAAGAGCTAGGGCTGGTTAGGATGAGCACGGTGGAGGATGCATACCAGTTTGCATTAAAAGTGGAGGAGAAACTGAATAGGAGATTTGATGGAAAGCAGAGAGGAAAGGACAGGGGTGGAAGAGCTGGTGGAAGAACCAATTGAGGAAGGTATAGATATTTGGGGAAAACTGGTGAAGCTAGTAGTAGCTAGAAACAAAAATAAGGGAAGGAGGAGAATGACCAACGCCCATGCAATCAGAACAACAACTACCCGAGAGGAAGAGGTAGGCCTAGGCGAGGGTTTGGAAGAGGTGTCTTTCGAGGAACCTACTTCAACTGCGAAGAAGAAGGACACAGGGCATACAACTGCCCGCAACATCAAGAGAGGCCAAATCGAAGACCTAAGGGTCAGGCCCAAGCTACTATAGCAGACGAAGGTGCAGAATCTGAGCACTTTGAGGAGGCAAAAATAGGAGAAGCAATTATCATCAGAAGAGTCTTGTTGAATGAAGAGAATGGGGCAGACCAAAGGAATAGCCTGTTTTGAACAAGATGCAAGTGCGCAGGCAAGGTCTGTAACGTCATTATCGATAATGGAAGCACTAACAATTTGGTTTCTGAGGAAATGGTTGCCACGCTGCAGTTGGAGAGGAGAAAGCACCCACACCCTTATCGAATCGCATGGTTGCAAAAGGACCATCTGGTGTTAGTAAGTGAGCAATGCCTGGTGAAGTTCAATGTTGGAACTTACCGAGATGAGGTCTTATGTGACATCTTGCCTATGGATGCATGTCACCTGCTGCTTGGGAGACCGTGGCAGTTTGATCGAAATGTTGTACATGATGGACAAGCCAACACATACTCTTTGTCGAAGGATGGAGTTCGCCACAGGTTGAAACCCTTGAAGGAAGCGGATGAAAAGGTATGCAGTAGTGCACGAGTCTGTCTAGTTGATGGCAAAAGATTTTTGGAGGGCCTAAAGTCAGATCATATGTGCTATGCCATAATCCCTAGGGTTAGGGAAGAAGGATGCAAGGAAATTTCAGTGGAAGTCATGGGACTATTAGAGGAATTCCCAAATATCATTTCTGATAATGTTCCTGAAGGTTTACCGTCTGTTAGGAAGATCAACCACCACATAGATTTGGTGCCTGGATCGAGCTTGCCAAACAAGGCTGCACATCAAATGACGCTTGTGGAAACTGAGGAGTTGAATCGGCAAGTTCAAGATCTATTGAAGAAAGGGCTGATTAGGGAGAGTCTTAGTCCATGTGCAGTACCAGCAGTACTAGCACCCAAGAAGGATGGAGAATGGAGGATGTGCACAGACTCTCGGGCAATTAACAAGATCACCATCAAATACAGATTCCCACTACCAAGGATGGATGATCTCATGGACTATTTAAGTGGAGCTGAGTACTTCACAAAGATTGACTTGAAGAGTGGTTACCATCAGATCCGCATTAGAGAAGGGGATGAGTGGAAGACAGCCTTTAAAACCAGAGAGGGGCTGTATGAGTGGTTGGTTATGCCATTTGGGCTGACCAATGCACCAAGTACTTTCATGCGGTTAATGAATGAAGTCTTGAAGGAATTTTTGGGAAAATTTGTTATTGTCTACTTGGATGATATCCTAATTTTTAACAGGACCCTAGAGGAGCACCTGATGCACATCAGGAGGGTTTTTGAGAAACTACGGGAGGAGCAGTTACTGATTAATCTACAGAAGTGCAACTTCGTGAAGAAGGAGCTGGTATACCTGGGATTTGTTATCTCAGCAAATGGTCTTAAAATGGACCCCAAAAAGGTGAGGGCTATTTTAGAATGGCCTGCTCCAAGAATTGTGACCAAGGTTAGATCATTTCATGGCCTGGCCAGTTTCTACAAAAAGTTCATTAGAAACTTCAAGCAGATTTGCACATCTCTTACGGAGACAATGAAGGGGAACAAGAAGGAATTCCAAGTGGACAGTTGGAGCAAACAAAAGCTTTGCTATGCTAAAGAAGAAGGTCACCGAGCAACCTGTCTTAGCACTTCCAAATTTCAATAAGGTGTTTCAGGTAGACTGTGATGCAAGTGGCAATGCCATAGGAGCCGTATTGAGCCAAGAGGGTAGGCCTGTAGCTTATTTTAGCGAGAAGCTCAATGATGCCAGAAGGAAGTATTCGATATATGATCAGGAGTTCTATGCCATAGTTCAAGCACTTAAGAAATGGAGGCACTATTTGTTGCCAAAGGAGTTTGTCCTGTATACCGACCATCAGGCGCTGCAATATATTAACAGTCAAGGGAAATTGAATCAAAGGCATCTAAAATGGGTAGAGTTCCTACAGAGCTATACCTTTGTGCTGAAGCATCGGAGTGGAAGGTCCAATAGGGTGGCAGATGCATTGAGTAGGAGACAATGTCTGATGATGGAAATGAAAGTGGAGGTTGTAGGGTTTGCTGAGCTCAAGAGCCTATACCCTGTAGACCCCGATTTCATAGAATCTTGGAAAGCCTGCACTGCGCCTGTTATGTTGGACAGGACTAAGTGGTTGAATTACCTGGTTCAAGAGGGGATGCTATTCAGGGGGAACCAATTATGCATTCGGAGGATCTCAATGAGAGAAAATCTCATCAAGGAAAAGCACAGTGGAGGTCTAGCTGGACATTTTGGTCGTGACAAAACTACCTCACTTGTTAGTGAAAACTATTACTGGACACAATTGCAACAGGATGTGGCAAATTTTGTGCAGAGTTGTAGGATATTCCAGATGGCAAAAGGTGTGAGGTAGCCTACTGGCTTGTATCAACTGCTACCTATACCTGAACGATCATGGGAAGATATTAGTATGGATTTTGTGCTTGGTTTTCCCAGGACGCAGAGGGGACACGATTCCATATTTGTGGTAGTGGACCAATTTTTGAAAATGGCTCACTTTATCCCATGCCAGAAGACTAGCGATGCGGTCCATGTAGCTAGTTTATTCTTTAAGGAAGTGGTACACCTTCATGGGCTACCGAGAAGCATTGTGTCGGACAGGGATACCAAGTTTGTCGGATACTTCTGGAGGACCCTGTGGAAGAAACTGAAGATGGATTTAAAGTTCAGTTTTGCATACCACCCCCAAATAGATGGCCAAACAAAGGTGGTTAATAGGAGTTTGGGCAATCTACTACGATGCTTGGTAGGGGACAAGCCCAAGGGATGGGATCTAGTTCTGCCACAAGCAGAATTCGCGTATAACAACTCGGTCAATCGAAGTACCAATAAATTGCCATTCCAGATCATTTATGGGAGCAACCCAAGAAATGCTTCAGAGTTGAGAAGGATAGATACGAGAGAGAAATGCAGTGCTGAGGCAGAAGACTTTGTCGAACACCTGAAGGGAGTGCATGAGGAAGTGACAAGACACATTGCCAAGATGAATGCTTAGTACAAGACAAGGGCGGACCAAAAATTCCGAGTTAAAGAGTTCAAAGTAGGAAATTCTATCATGGTCCATCTGAGGAAGGAGTGGTTTCCTTCCAAGACCTATAACAAACTAAAAATGAAGAAATTTGGGCCATGTAGGATCATTGGCAAACGGGATTCGGGTAATGCATACGAGGTGGAGCTACCAAGTGAACTTAACATCTCCCCCATGTTTAACATTTCAGATTTGGTCGAGTATCATGAAGGAGAAAGCAGTGAGCTACCCAACCCAGATTTGTGGAGCATTCCAGCAGTCATCCCAGTTGTGGATGAGATAGAAGAAGTTTTGGATACGCGTGAGGGCCGAAGTACTCGAAACAAGAGTTACTCTGAGTATTTAGTCAAATGGAAGGGCAGACCCATGGAAGATGTGACTTGGTTATCAAAGGTAGAGGTTGATCGCCTGGGTCTACCTCAGATAGATCAAAAGTGAAGGTCACTTCTCAAACTCACCTCGGGTGTCTGATGCAGGAGCATCCGGAGGCGAAGGAGCAATCTTGCATCACCCAAAAATGTTTTTTTTGCTTTCTTTCTTTAAGTGCCAAAACTGTGGCGATATTGCGACGCTTTACTGTCGCGATATCGCGATGCTTTTTGAAGAAGGGCAATAGGGGGACAAAATGTCGCGATATCGGGACGCTTTACTATCGCGATATCGTGACGCTTTTTGAAGAAGGGCGATAAGGGGGCCAAAACGTCACGATATCGCGATGCTTTTTGATGAAAAGGGTCAAGGCGCCAAATAGTCATGAAATCGTGACAGTTTCGAAACAAAGCAGCTCGAGCGTCCAATTGGTCGTGAAATCATGACATTTCTAAAGCAAAGCAGCTTGGGCGCCAAATGGTCGCGAAATCGTGATAGTTTCGAAACAAAGTAGCTCGAGCGTCCAATTGGTCGTGAAATCATGACATTTTTGAAGCAAAGTAGCTTGGGCGCCAAATGGTCGTGAAATCATGACATTTTTAGAGCAGAGAAGCCACGATGCCAAATGGTCACGAAATCGTGACATTCTCACAGCAAGGAGGCCAAGGCACAAAATGGTCATGAAATCGTGACATTTTTGAAGCGATGGAGTTAAGGCACAAAATGGTCGTGAAATCATGACACATTCGGAGGGAAAGGCTCTAAGGCTCAAAGACGTCGTGAAATCATGACACTTTCGAGGGCAAAACTGGAAGACGCAAAATGGTCACGAAATCGTGACACATTTGGAGGGAAAGGCTCTAAGACTCAAAGACATCGTGAAATCGTGACACTTTCGAGGGCAAAATTGGAAGACGCAAGATGGTCACGAAATCGCGACACCTTCGAAACAAAATCTCTAAGGCTTGAAGACGTCGCGAAATCACGACACTTTCGAGGGCAAGACTGGAGGGCGCAAAGTGGTCACGAAATCACGACATCTTCGGAGGAAAGGTTCTAAGGCACAAAATAGTCGCGAAATCATGACACGTCCAAATGCAAGATTGGAAGGCGTAAAGTGGTTGCGAAATTGTGACACTTCTGGGAGTTGGGTCCAAAGGAACAAAGTGGTCGTGAAATCGTGACACTTCCAGGCCGAAGACTCAAGGGCGCGAAATGGTCGCAAAATCGCGACACTTTCGGAGTAAGGGCTTAAAGGTGCAAGGTGGTCGTGAAATCGCGACGCTTTTGGGACAAAGGCACCCAAAGGTAGAATGGTCGTGATATCACGACCGAAAGGGGGAGAGGGCGTAAAGAGGCAAACACGTCATGATATCACGATAGGACGCTCACGATGCCTGACCAGTCGGCAGTTGCAGAGACCGTTGCAGAGGGACACGTGGCGTAAAGTTATAGGCGGCCCTAGAGTATGAAGCGGTTGTGGGGACTCTGAAAAAGGGACACATTGCAACAAACTACCAATGACTTTGGCACATTCCTATGAATGATGACTTTGCGGATGGATTGACAAGCAACTGCAGCGCACTCCGCCATTATAGACCATGAGAATACGGGGCACCTGGCAACATCTTGCAGACAACCAGAGAACATTTGTGTAGATGGTTACTGGGAATCCCACACTTTGCGTAATGATGTTGGGAGAAGCTAGGGTCTGGGATAAAAGGGTTGCACATGCATTGTATTTGGAGGCTTGGCCATTTTGAATGAACCACTGTATTTCTGAATTAAAAAGACCTCTATTGTCAAAATTGGGTTAATTTGCTATGTGTTGTTTTTAGTCCTATATCAGCAAGCTGAGAAGAGGTCAAGAAGGCAAAAAATGTCGTGATATCGTGACATGTCATGTTTTCATGGGTGCAAGCCGAGAAAAGGACAAAGAGGCAGAAAGTGTCACGATATCGCGACATGTCATGCTTTCCCAGTCAATCACCAAGAAAAAGTCAAAGGGAAAAAAATGTAGCGATATCGCAACATGTTGTTTGTTCATGACCAAAAGCCGAAGTAAAGTTAACTGAAGTAGAATGATAGTTACAGGGGCAGTTGCAGAGGAAAATCATGCAGCCAATATAAGAAGAGTCAACTGAAGTTAGTGTGACAGTTACAGGTGCAGTTATAGATAGAAATCATGCAAGCTAAAATAAGAACAGTGCATTAAAGATAAAACGGCAATTACAGGGCATGTGACATAGTGAAACCGTTGAGCAGTCGTTATACTATCAGTCCAAAACAAGAGACAACTATTAATAGGTTGCATGCAGAAATACTATGCCAAAAAGGAGTTACTCATAGAAGTGGCTATTGATAGACTGTATGAGTAAACACGAAAGTTAAAAATAGAGAGAAAAGTTTGTTATAAAAGGAGGTCTACGTGGATAATTAAGTCATTGTTGAATGTGTGAAAGTGCTGCTGAAAGAGGGTTAGAAGAGTGCTATAAGAGAGTGACAAGCAGAGCTATAAGTGTTTACTGTGTTTTGATAAATTATAGACCAGTCAGGGTCTTGTAAAAGCGAAGGCATTTTTATGTCATTGATATAGTTTTCAAAACTGTAATCCAAGTTGGTGCTTGGATAGGGGTTGGTGCTCCTTTTTGTTGGTGTAGATAAATCAGGGGTTGGTGCTCCTTCCAATGGGTGCTGGTAAATGAATTGTAAAATTGGTGTTTTGCAAAGGCTAAATTTGGACCGTAGTCCAAGTAGTCATTCTTGAGGAGTAGCCAAATTGGTGAACCTTATTACATTGTGTGTTGTGGTGTGCTCTCTTGTGATAATTGCTTTATATATTTTTAAGTTCTCTTTGCTTCAGCTTTAAGAGTTGTAGATTTGAATTTAAATAGCTACACTGATTCACCCCCCCTCTCAGTGTCATTGTGAAAATATCAATTGGTATTAGAGCTAGGTTCCTGAACAAGCTTAATCAGCTAAGGTAATCTTGGAAGAAACACAATGATAGGTGGTGAAGGATTCTCATCAAACAAAGCACCATTGTTTAATGGGACCAATTACTCATTTTAGAAAATTAGGATGTAGACATATCTGTGTGCTCTAGGATACGACATTTGGGAGTCAGTAGAAAGTGGATACACAATACCCGCCACACCTCCAACCGATGCTTCCGATAAGAAACCATTTGAGAATAACTCTAAAGCAAAGAATGCTATAATGTGTGGTTTAGTGGACAGTGAACTAATAAGGATCATGAGCTATAAAACGACAAAAGACATGTGGGACAAATTGAAGAGCATTCATGAAGGAGATGACAAGATCAAGGAAGCCAAGCTACAAACACATCGAGATCAGTTCGAAGCATTAAGAATGAATGAAGATGAGAACATAGAGGCCTATATGCTGAGAGTCAATAGAATCATTAATGTGATTAGAGGACTACGTGAGGAAATGGAAGATGCGATCGTCATGAAAAAGGTACTAAGAACTCTTCACAAAAGATTTAATTCTAAATTTTTTGCTATAGAAGAAGCTAAAGATCTAAATACTTTTAGCATGGATGAGATGCATGGTTCTTTGACTACATACAAAATGAGAATAGGACAAACTAAGCCCACAGACAAAGAAGATGCTTTTAAAGCACACAAGAATATAAAAGGTAAACAAGAATCTGAGGATGAAGAGACATCGGATGAAACGAAAGCTAACTTTGTTTAGAAACTTATAAATAGAAAAGGAAAATATAGAGGAAATTTACTGTTTAAGTGCTTCAACTATGGAGGCATCGGGAACTTTGCAGCTAAATGTCCAATGAATGAGAAAACCAAAAATGATGAAAGGTCACACCAAGAAAAAAGTGACTGGAAGAAAAAACCAAATTTTAGAAAAAGCAACTTCAAGAAGAAAAGTTTCATATCCAAGAATGTCAGCTCTTCTGAAGACAGCTCAGGTGAGGATTTTGAAGAAGAAACAGGTGAAGCTCTGTTCATGGCATTTGAAGAAAAAAAAATAGAAGAAAAATAGGAAGGTGATAAAAACCTTAAGGATGAGGCTGAAGTATATCTGGAAGGTGAGTTGATTGCTGCACTTAAAGAGTTGAGTACAGAAAGGAAAAAAAATAAAAAGGTTTCAAGAAAGCTTGAGGATGCCAATGACATAATAAATAGTTTGAAAGTACAGACAGACAAATTTAAGAAAATGTCTAAAGAACTCAAAGTACAATTAACCATGAAAATAGATGAGTGTAGCAAACTGGAAGAAGAGATTATTGGTTTAAGGATTCAGCTAGAAGAGATGAATCAAAAATTGAGTTGTTATCATAAACTTAAAGGAAGCTCTATGAAGCTAGAAAAGATTATAGTACAGGCATCAAATTTGGCTTGGGCTTCATCAAAGGAGAATCGTCAAATGGATCAAAGGCCTTAACTATAGAACCCATAAAGAAAGAAGATAAGATCAGTGTTGATCAAGGAAAAACAAATCATGCAAAAGAAAGCAATAATGCCAGGCACGAAAAGAGCGCTGACAATGATGGATTCACAAATGTCACACATCAAAGGAGAAGAAGATTTGTGGCTCCTACTACAAAATGGCAAAGACCAACTCCCAGGTTCAATCAATCATTTTCTAGTTATTGTTTTAAATGCAATGCTTATGGTCATAAGATTTCAGACTACATTTATAATATAGGACAAATAAATTTCACCAGTAGAAATGTCTTTTCACCCTTGATGGATTATGCAGTAGAATGCTATAACTATCATAACTTTGGACACATTGCAAGAAATTGTAGAAGTACATATGCAGCAAATAAATATCAGGGAAGAAAATCTCAACCAAATGGTTTAAGACAAAACATAAAATTCCTAAAAAAACATGCACAGACCACTGACAAAGAAAAGTTTAAACAAGTGACCAAAATTGTAGTCAAACCAGAGTGGAAAGAAAAGGAGCCACCCAAGAAAGAAAAGGAATCCTTGATTGTACAAACAACATTCAAAGCACAAAACAAATCTGCACCATGGATATTGGATAGTGGATGCTCCAGTCACATGACAGGTGATAAACAAAAGTTTGAGAAGTTACATAAATATGAAGGTGGCTTAGTTAAATTTAGAAATAATGATGGAGCCAAGATAGTTGGCAAAGGATCAGTCAAGATAAGTGATAGAAAAATCAATTCCAAAGAAGTCCTGTTTGTGATTGGTTTGAAGCACAACCTACTGAGCGTAAGCCAAATTTGTGATAGAGGTCATGAAGTCATTTTTAAGAAGCAGGGCTATGAAGTCAGAAAAGCACACAGTGGGAAGATGATAGCTACTGGATCGAGGACTTCTAGAAACCTGTATACTCTCTCAGAAACATCAGAAGGAACATGCTTGATTGGATAGGAAGATGAAAATTGGCTATGGCACAAGAGGCTCGGTCATATTAGCTTTGACAATCTGGTAAAAATAAGTTCAAAAATGGTAGTAAAAGATATACCCACCATTGGCAAACCATTAAATAACATCTGTGCTTCATGTCAAAAAGGGAAGCAAACTAGATCCACATTTAAATCAAAGGAATACTTCACCAGCAAACCTTTAGAGCTAATACATACTGATTTATGTGGACTCATGAGAACACAAAGCATAAATGGTGACAAATACTTTATGTTGTGCATAGATGACTATTCCAAGATGACATGGATACTATTTTTAAAGCTTAAATCAGATGCCTTTGAAATGTTCAATACTTTCAAAAACCAGGTTGAGAATAAAAAAAAAAAAAGAATTAAATGCTTAAGATTAGATAGAGGAGGAGAGTTTATCTCAAAGGAGTTTGTAGAGTACTGTCAAAAATATGGGATCAAAAGACAGTTTTCAGCAGCAAGGACACCTTAGCAGAATGGTTTTGTTGAAAGAAAGAACAGGACAGTGCAAGAAATGGCACAAACAATGTTGACTGAGAAAAAAATAGCAGACTGATTTTGGAAAGAGGCAGTTCATACTATGGTTTACATCCAAAATAGGTGCATGTTAAGGACACATGAAATCAAAACTCCTTATGAGCTATGGTTCGGCAAAAAGGCAACAACAAGATACTTCAAAGTCTTTGGCAGTAAGTGCTACATCAAAAGAACTGAAGATAATCTTGGTAAGTTTGAAGATAGAGCTGATGAAGGAATTTTCCTTGGCTATTCGACAAAAAACAAAGCCTACACATGCTATAACAAAAGGCTAAAGAAAATTGTGGAGAGTGTCAATGTTAAGGTTGATGAAGGTAGGGAACGAGAAATTAGCTATGAGGAAAACTACCTTATTTATGAAGAAGTTATTGAAGAAGATGAAGAAAAGGAAATAGAAGAGAATAAGAAAATTGACCCAGATGATTTAAGTATTGATCCAAAAGTAGAAGAAAACAAGAAATTCAAAATAGGCAGCTGGCAAAAAAATCATCCCAGAGAGCAAATTATTGGGGACCCCACAGTTGGTATTCAGACAAGGAGAACAGTAGTAAGGAACTACTCTCTATTATCCAGCATTGAGCCCAAAAATGTTGCTAAAGAAAGCACAGATGAAAGTTGGATGAAGGCAATAAATGAAGAACTAGATCAGATTGAGAAAAACAAAACCTGGGAGTTAGTACCAAGGCCTGCAAATAAAAACATAATCGATACTAAATGGATTTTTCAAAACAAATTGAACGAAGATGGACAAGGTTGTCGAAATAAGGCAAGATTGGTCTGGAAAGGCTATGCTCAAGTTGAAGGTATTGATTTTGAGGAAACCTTTGCACCAGTGGCTAGACTCGAGGCAATCAGAATGTTTCTAGCTTTAGCTATACACAAAAATTTCAAAGTTTATCAGATGGACATGAAATCAGCATTTTTGAATGGAAAACTTGAAGAAGAAGTTTATATTGAGTAGCGAGATGGTTTCCAACTCGGTGACAATCCCAATTTTATTTGCAAGTTAAAGAAAGCTTTGTATGGCTTGAAACAGGCACCCAGAGCATGGTATGCAAGGCTGGATAACTATCTTATTTAACAAGGGTTCAAGAAAGGTATGGTGGACAACAATTTATATGTCAAAAAAAAGATTGGCCATCTTATTGTCCTTGTTGTTTATGTATATGATATCATATTTGGCAGCAGCAATGATGAGGCATGTAGAGACATAGCAAATAAAATGAAGAAAAAATTTGAAATGTCGATGATTGGTGAACTTTCATATTTCCTCAGACTGCAAGTTAATCAAAATGAAAAGGGCATTTTTATTTCTCAAGTTAAATATGTGAAAGAAATGCTAAAAAAGTTCACAATGGAGGATTGTAAACCTGTTAGCACTCCCATGACGACAGGTTGCAAGTTGAGCAAGGATGACAAATCTTCAGATGTTGATCAAACCATGTACAGATCTATGATTGGGAGCCTACTGTATTTGATAGCTACCAGACCAGATATCTTATAGGCAGTATGCATGGTAGCATGATTTCAAGCTAGTTCCAAAGAGACTCATGTGAAAATTGTGAAGAGAATTCTTCGATACCTCAAGGGTACTATGGAGTATGGGTTATGGTATCCAAAAGGTAAGGACTTCACTCTTATTGCATATTCAGATGCATATTGGGAAGGATGTATAGATGAAAGAAAGAGTACCAGTGGAGAAGCATTTTATCTTGGAGACAGGCTGGTAGCATGGCACAACAAGAAACAATAATTAGTCTCTCTATCCACAGCAGAGGCAGAATACATTGCAACGACAATGTGTTGTACGCAAATATTATGGATGAGACAAACCCTGAAAGATCTTGGTATTCACTTCAAAGAGCCAATTTTAGTTAAATGTGATAACACCAATGCTATTAACATCTCAAAGAATTCGGTTATGCATTCTCGAACCAAACATATTGCAATCCGGTATCACTTTTTGAAGGATAAAGTTGTGGAAGGTGAGGTTAAATTGGATTTTGTTCCAACTACAGAGCAAGTAGCGGATATCTTCACAAAACCATTGTCCAAAGAAGTTTTTGAGTACCTTCGGAGTAAATTGGGAGTGGTCATGTTTCCCAAAAATTGACTAGCTATCGGGACCACATTCTCAAGGGGAGCATTCATGTATGTGTTTATATCTTTGCTCATATTCTTGATTTTTACTAACTATAACAGTTTTTGCCTGAGAATGTTGTGCATAGACTTAGGGGGAGTCTGCAGCAGCCCTTTGGTATTATTGTCAAAGGGGGAGAAGAATTACAAGAAAATTGCACATGTGTTGCCAACAATTTCAAAGGGGGAGATTGTTGAGCAAGGTGCAGAAATAGTATTGTCATTATTGTCAACACAAATAGATAGATCAGTTGATGCAGTGGACAGGAGTTCAGAGATCAGTCAGAGCATGTACAATGAATTTCTAAGAAGACAGAAGAGGCCAACATTCAAAAGATCAAAGAAAAATATAAGTAAGAAAACTGTCACGATATCACGACATGTTTGGCCAAAAAGAAAAACTGTCGCGATATTGCGACATGTTTGGACAGAAAGAAAACTGTCATGATTTCATGACATGTTTGGAGAGAAGATGCAAGCAAAGAAAACTATCGCAATTTTGTGACATGTTTGGAGAGAAGGCACAAGCAAAGAAAATTGTCATGATTTCTTGACATGTTCGGAGAGAAGACGCAAGCAAAGAAAACTGTCACGATTTCATGACATGTTCAGAGAGAAGGCGCAAGAAAAAAACTGTCATGATTTCGTGACATGTTCGAAGAGAAGGTGCAAGCAAAGAAAATTGTCACGATTTCGTGACATGTTCGGAGAGAAGGTGCAAGCAAAGAAAAGTGTCACGATTTCGTGACAGGTTTGAGAGAAAGAGCTCGCAAGGAAAAGTGTTGCGATTTCATGACAATTTGCAAGGAGTGTACGGATGAAAAAGTGTTGCGATTTCATGACAAGTTCGAGAGAAAGAGCTTGCAAGGAAAAGTGTCACGATTTCGTGACAATTTGCAAGGAGTGTACGGATGAAAAAGTGTCACGATTTCACGACAGGTTTGAGAGAAAGAGCTCGCAAGGAAAAGTGTCACGATTTCATGACAATTTGCAAGGAGTGTACAGATGAAAAAGTGTCATGATTTCGTGACAGGTTCGAGAGAAAGAGCTCGCAAGGAAAAGTGTTGCGATTTCATGAAAATTTGCAAGGAGTGTATGGACGAAAAAGTGTCACAATTTCACATGTTCGGGAGAAAGAGGTCACAAGGAAAAGTGTCACGATTTTGCGATAATTTGCAAAGAGTGTATGAATGAAAAAGTGTCACAATTTCATGATAGGTTTGAAAAGAAAGAGCTCAAGAGAAATAGTGTCACGATATCGCGACATGTCAGGTTTTCACGACCCGATGAGAAGAAAAGTGCTAAGGAGAAAAAGTGTTGTGATATCACGACATGTTGGGTTTTCGCGACCCGATGAGAAGAAAAGCGCCAAGGAGAAAAAGTGTCACAATATCGTGACAGAAGGAAATAAGGAGAGTATGAAAGCAAAAGTGTCATGATTTCGTGACATGTTCTATTTTTGTGAGGTCAAGGCAAGAAAAGGCGCAAGGCAACGAATGTGTCACTATTTCGTGACAGGTTCGAGAGAAAGAGCTCGCAAGGAAAAGTGTTGCAATTTCACGATAATTTGCAAGGAGTGTATGGACGAAAAAGTGTCACAATTTCACAACAGGTTTGGGAGAAAGAGGTCGCAAGGAAAAGTGTCATGATTTTGCGATAATTTGCAAGGAGTGTATGGACAAAAAAGTGTCACGATTTCGTGACAGGTTCGAAGAGAAAGAGCTCGAGAGAAATAGTGTCACGATATCGCGACATGTCAAGTTTTCACGACCCAATGAGAAGAAAAGTGCTAAGGAGAAAAAGTGTCGCGATATCGCGACATGTCGGGTTTTCGTGACCCGATGAGAAGAAAAGCGCCAAGGAGAAAAAGTGTCACGATATCGTGACAGAAGGAAAGAAGGAGAGTATGAAAGCGAAAGTGTCACGATTTTGTGACATGTTTTGTTTTTGCAAGGTCAAGGCAAGAAAAAGCACAAGGCAACAAATGTGTCACGATTTCACGACATGTTGTGTTTTCACGGGCGAAAGACAGAGAAGAGCACAAGGCAGCGAATGTGTCACGATTTCATGACATGTGTTTTCACAGGCGAAAGACAGAGAAGAGCACAAGGCAACGAAAGTGTCACGATTTTGTGACATGTGTTTTCGCGGGTGCAAGCCGAGAAGAGGTCAAGAAGGTGGAAAATGTCGCAATATCGTGACATGTCATGTTTTCGTGGGTGCAAGCCGAGAAAAGGACAAAGAGGCGAAAAGTGTCGTGATATCGCGACATGTCATGCTTTCGTGATCAATCACCAAGAAAAATTCAAAGGGGCAAAAATGTCGCGATATTGCGACATGTTGTTTGTTCATGACCAAAAGTCGAAGTAAAGTTAGCTGAAGTAGAACGACAGTTACAGGGGTAGTTGCATAGGAAAATCATGCAACCAATATAAGAAGAGTCAACTAAAGTTAGTGCGATAGTTACAGGTGCAGTTACAGATAGAAATCATGCAAGCTAAAATAAGAACAGTGCATTAAAGACAGAATGACAGTTATAGGGCACATGACATAGTGAAACCGTTGAGCAACCGTTATACTGTCAATCCAAAACAAGAGACAAAACTATTAATAGGTTGCATGCAGAAATACTATGCCAAAAAGGAGTTACTCACAAAAGTGGCTATTGATAGACTGCATGAGTAAACATAAAAGTTAAAAATAGAGAGAAAATCCTGTTATAAAAGGAGGTCTGTGTGGAGAATTAAGTTGTTGCTGAATGTGTGAAAATGCTCCCGAAAGAGGGTTAGAAGAGTGTCATAAGAGAGCGACAAGTAGAGCCGTAAGTGTTTACTATGTTTTGATAAATTGTAGACCAATCAAGGTCTTGTAAAAGTGAAGGCATTTTTATGTCATTGATATAGTTTTCAAAATTGTAATCCAAGTTGGTGCTTGGATAGGGGTTGGTGCTCCTTTCTATTGGTGCAGATAAATCAGGGGTTGGTGCTCCTTCCAATGGGTTCTGGTAAACGGATTGTAAAATTGGTGTTTTGCAAAGGCTGAATTTGGACCGTAGTCCAAGCAGTCATTCTTGAGGAGTAGCCAAATTGGTGAACCTCATTACATTGTGTGTTGTGGTGTGCTCTCTTGTGATAATTGTTTTATCTGCTTTTAAGTTCTCTTTGCTTCATCTTTAAGAGTTGTAGATTTGAATTTAAATAGCTACACTGATTCGCCCCCCCTCTCAGTGTCATTGTGAGAATATCATAATGTTACCTCTCTTTGGGAGGTTCAAGGTTCAAACCAAGATGCATCCAAGAAATGATAGGTTGGATGGTACCAACCAAGTGTTTACCAATTGGCTACCCCAGTTTCATGCCCTCGAGGAATGAGGGTCTCATTGACTTCATCTATCTCAATTGACTAAGGTTTATAGTGACAACACCCAATAGTGTTACAAATTTCCTTATATAAAAAAAAATGTGCACAAAATTTTAAAATTACGTTGAGATGATGCTTGTATCTTTTTCATGAAATCCTAAATTTTATTTTATTAACAAAAACATGTTTGTCTAAACTCATCATCTTGTTCTTCACATGCATTTTTGAGTTATGAATCTGTTTATTAGACAAGTTCCATCCTATGGATAATTTAATAAAAACAAGATGGCGTTTAATGAGAAGGATCATAAACAGGTATCTATCTATGTTTTTACTTGATCATAACCTCTTCTCTTATATGCATATACATATTTAGATTTAAATAATATATAATAATAACAATAGTTTCAATATAGAATTATATGGGGCATAATACTTCAAAGTCATTTAAAGTGTTTTTTTCCCATCATATATCATATTGACAATCATTACATTGATATGTGTTCTCAGGCATGGCTACGAATTTGGAAAGGTGTTCATACATATTCTCAAGTTATAGTTGGTGCATTGATCGGTTCTGTTCAAGCATTCCTATGGTTTTCGATATGGAAATATATGGTTTTAACAAAGTTGATTTCTTTACAGAGTGTGTATCAATTCGTTATTGCCGACTTAATCTTTATTTTTGTTGGATTCGTTGTTCAATGTAAAGATTTGTATTAAATACAAATGCCAAATGTGTGCTTTTGAATTAAATAATATATTATTTTATTTTGTTATATTTGTTGAAATTAGTTAAATTATAATATATTTTTATATTGTTATGTTAATTATATTATTATAGAGATTTTAATGGAGTGAGATTTTTTTGGGATACATAGAGGAGTTGGTTACATCTACACTATATAGAGATTTTAATAGAGAAGTTACTTTGTGATATGTTTTATAATTTGGTATTAAATTTAATTTTTAAAATAATTATATTATTTATTTATATAAAATATTTTATAATAAATAAATATATTTAATAATTTTCAAAAACAAATATTAATGTTTATGAATAATAAAAATAGAATAATATAATTAACAATTGTGTTTATGGAAGATAAAAGGGATTAGGGATAAGACTATTTTAAAGTAAAAGATAAATTCCATAATCCAAACCAAATTGAATTTTAGTGAAATGTAGTTTTTTTTTTTTTTTTTGATGAGGAACCTTTTATATACAACATATCCACAACATGTGAGGGGAGAGATTTGAACCTGGGCCTCTCGATAACTAGAGAGTTTTAACTACCTGCTTGCTCTCCAACTCCTCTACATGAGCGGATATATTGAGTTTCCGCATAAGATTATATTATGGACAAGAGTGATAGGATGATGAATTTGTATGCTTTAGTGATAAGAATGGAGGAACTTATAAATTATTGCATATGAATATGAAGTTATTTTATTGCATTAAAGAAATATCTTCCATTATTTCTTTAATTATACATTGTTTTATGAATATGAGTACACAAAGAAGTATCTATTATACATTATGTGAGTACTTACATTAAAAAAGGTCAATTAAAGGTAGGACCACTTTCTAAAATTACTTCATTAATTATAAATGATAATAACTATTGTCAAATTATTATGTTAAAGTTATTGAAAAATATTAATAATATTATATCCCATTCTCCTTACTCAAGAAAGCTGTAATAATACAGCGTCTTACAAATGTATTTTTGTTTTCTTATGTAGAAAGAGAAGTATCATTATTTCTTTTCATGTTATATTTATTTGAATTAGAAATAATATGCATGTAATTATATGTAAAATATTTTTATAGATTTGTATGTGTATGGTTTTGAAACATTTGTATAAGTTTAAAATCAATGAGAAATGTGAAAAACACATGCAACATCCACCTAGAATAAATAGAATAGTTACATTTTGTTAAACAAATCTTTAGTATTTATTATATCCATTTGAAAATAATACTTACAGTTAAACAATGACATCAATCCAAGTGCATATAGTTTCAAACATTATGTTTGTTTGTATTGTGAGGTTTCTCTTTTTTGGTGGAATGTTCTAAAATACTTAACTCTACAAATAAAATTTTTATGACAAAACAACCTATAAATAAAATATTTGATACATAAATTTTGATACTCTACAATATAATGGAATCATGATATATTTTTTCAAGATGAGCAAATGGAAAATCTAGTGATGATATCAATTATTCAAATAAAAAATACAAGTCCTTTGCACTTTGAGATAATCATAATGTCTCGTAGGCCACTCAGAGATGACAAAGTCTCGTATGCACGAAAACCATGAATAAAGGAATATACAAATGCCGATGAATTAGGGAATATATCATCCTATTTATATAATTATAAACTAACAAACATAACCTTAATTATCAAATTAACATGATCATAATCTATTGATCTAGGCATGTGACCATTTTATGCCATGGCTTTATTCTAAAGAATGGTTGAAAAACTATTTTTATCCCAATTGCATGGTTAGGGGCATAACTTTGTGCTTGGAACTTTTTTTTAATCCATTCAAAATACATTGGAAATATTAGATGAAATACATTCCTTCTAGGATCAAATACATGGAAAATCTCTCTAAAGGCTCTAAAAAATGTAAAACAAAATAGTTACTTAAAATAAAAATAAAAATATTTTTAGATTTTTGTAGCTAAAATGCATCTCTAGGTATGTTGGCACATCAATAGAAGATAAAATATAAAAGGAAATTTAATGTGTATGTAATTTTAATTTAATATGCACTTTGTAACTCATGGAATGTGAATCACCACATTTCCATATGGGTGACCTTCTAACTTATTGAAGGTGAACCACCATTATTTCCATATGGGTGACCTTCTAACTTATTGAAGGTGAATCACCATATTTATATATGAGTAACATTCTATTTTCAATATAGTGAATTTTTAATACACCACTTCTTGTATAAATATATGCATCCCTTGCTATAAAAATATATGTAATGGATGAAATGTTATAGCCTCACATCTCTTCTCAAATATTTCTTGCATTGTACTCTATTTTTGAGTAATAAAATTATTCTCCTATTTTTATTATGTATTCTTGTGTTTTGGTTTGTTGACACATCAATAGAAGAAAATACTTAAAATAAAAATTTACATGTATGTAATTTTTATTTAGTATGCACTCTATAACTCATGGAAGGTGAATCACCATATTTACATATGGGTGACCTTCTAACTCATAGAATATGAACCACCATATTTCCATATGGGTGAACTTCCATATTTAATACGGTGGATTTTTAATACACCATTTTTTGTATAAAGAGATCCACCCCTTACTATAAAAATCATGAGTATTGGATGCAATGTTATGGCCTCACATCTCTTCTTAGAGATTGCTTACATTGTACTCTATTTTTGAGATATAAAATTATTCTACTATTTACTTATATATTCTTGTGCCTTGGTTTTTTTATACTCTATTATTTTTAAGTATATTTTTTCTTGATCTTCCTTATATCAAAATTCTAAGCTATGAAAGAACTAAAATTCTAAGATTTAGATCAATGTTATCAAAGTGGTCTATCTTTTGAGTGTATGTCCATAAATACAATATCAAGATATCAAACGTTTAGGTGTCAAACAAAAAATCCCTCTTATTATCTAAATGGTGTAAAGTAAGAATTAGAATGGACAACATCAAGATAAATAATCCTTTCAAGGAGATGTTGAATAAATACCTCATGAAAAAATGAATGTGATGATAGATCAATTTGCTCAAATTCTTCAATAACTCCCTGTTGCAATTTCTATAACCTCCTCTACACAACCTCTCACTACCCTATCACCATTCAATGTTTTCATACCTTTTAAGGTGTAAGTAAATTTTGATATTATTACTTTTTGAAGGAAAAAATAATTTTCATACCCTATAAAATTGGTTTCATTAGTTATCTTCATACTTATCTATAAATAAATTCACCGCTAGTTATAAAAATACTTTTGCACTCTTGAAAGCTTCATTACCAATCCAAAATTAGTGGGAATCATATTATAATAGTGTCATAGATAAGAATTAATATGAAGTAGTACGCATATGGGATAATTTTATGGAAGCTATCAAGGAATAGTATTATCCTATGGGAGCCTATGAAGACCAATACATGCGATGAAAATAATTACTTGAAGGTAAGCACCAATATATTCAAGATTATATTGATTCTTTCCACTCCATGGCAACAAATCTAGGTATTCAATAATATAAAAATGCATTGAATCCTCAAGTACTACAATGCACTACAATGGTACATTTTAGAGGGCATGCACATCTCCAAATTCGATACATTTGGAGAGGCATACAAACTTTCTATCAAATTGGAGCAAAACTACAAAACCAAAAATAGAAAAGGAGAAAATAACAAAAACTAGAACACTAAGTACTAGCCAAAGAAATACAACAATGATTCTCTAAAAAATTAGGATAAAGGGGTTACCCCAAAAATTAGAATTGGGAGCAAAAAAAAATCCCAATAAAAAATCTCTCAAAAGTTGAGTGACAAATAGTATGATTATGACAAGAGTAACTCACATTCTAGGGAGGAGTATTGAGCAATTTAGTCATTTTTTTCTAATTTATAGCCCTCAATATTCTACGCAATTTCCTCCACATCCATAGGTTGAGGATAGAGGGAAGTGAATAATGGAAGACAAATCAAATGTGACTATTTCCACCACGCATGCTATATTAGAGGAGTCACAAGAGGAGGAACACATGTTTCATTCACTAATGTAGGTCAAGGATAAGCCTTTGTATTTCATTATTGATAGTGTAAGTCAAAATAATATGATTTCTACTCAAATTATGAAGGATTTAAATATGTCTATTACACCACACCCATAACCATATAATGTTGTATGGTTACAATAAAGGAGAAATATTCATGTCACACAATAATATCTCCTCTCTTATATGGTCAAACCATTCAAAGATGAAGTTTTATGTGATCATGTTCCCTTGGATGTTTGTGATGTGATTTTGATCCAACCATTTGTGTGGAAGATTCATGGGGTATATGAGTATAGGCCTTGAAGTGTCATCATCACTATTGGAGGTAAGTACTTTAGAATACTAGAGGTATATCCTTCTACCTTTGTTTTCTTAATTAGTGCTAAATAATTCATAGAGATGATATCCAAAACAAGATTATTTATTTTGTTAATGATCAAGCCATAAATTAGAATGGGGACCATTAGTACATAAATTATAGACCCTGTATAGTAGAAGCAAATGGATTAGATTATAGTAGAATATGATGACTTGTTCAAGTCACCAACTAGAATTCCACTTCATTGAAAGCTAAAGTATTCTAGTGATTTAATTTCTTGATCTCCTTTTCTAAAGCACATTTTATCATAGACCATTCCTTGAAAATGATGAAATTAAGAGATAAGTCTAAGAATTGATTCAAAAGGGGTATATCATACCAAGTGCTTCACTATGTAGTAATACAATTGTCTTTGATCCAAAAAAATAGGAAATGTGAATATTTTGTATTGACTACAAGGTTTTGAATAAAATTACTATCAAGAATCATTATCCATTTCCTCTAATTAAGCTATTATCAAATACCCATAGATCTCATTGATGTATGGAAAACTAAATTTAAATCAGAGGCTTTATTTGAGTGATTTTTTATACCTTTTTCCTTGACCAATACACCTACCACATTCATGAGGATCATGGATGGCATCCTGCATTCCTATACCAACTCATTTGTGGTTGTCTACTTAGATGACATTATCATCTATGGTAAGACAAAGGAGGAACATTTGCAACATATTCAATAGGTACTTCATGTTCTTAAAATCCATAAGCTATATGCTAATTTTGAGAGGTGCTCATTTGGCATGAAAAATATTTGGTAACTTGGGTATATTGTTTACAAAGAGGGTCCTTGTTGATCTTGAAAATATTTAGGTAGTTATATATTACCTACTGCAAAGACTCTAACAAAGCTTCATAGATTTTTTGGTCTTGTTAATTTCTATTAAAATTTTATAGTGGGGTTCTCACACATAAATTGGATATTATACCAAGTGACAAAAGGAGGTTCCAAGTCTAATTTCTTATTGTCCTCTCTAATTGTCTAGGATCTCATACAAATGAGACCATATGTTTGGGACAATCAGAGAGGACAATAGCTTAATGGCATACCAATTGGAACCTAATTGAGATATATTTGGTCCCACAATTAAGAATAAGTTAGAATCTAACTCTAGTGATGGTATTTACCTATTTTTTTATTGAAGAACTAGTTGAGCTCATAAGAATAGAATAATTTAAAACTCACCTATTTGCACACATGAATTCTAACAAGTCCAAAATAATAATTAATGCATTAAGGAAACAACATGAGAAGATACAATAGGAGCTACCTCAAATCTAGAGCATTGATTATAGATATTTTCTATGCTCAAATTTTAGGGATCCCTAAAAGGATTAGATGATAGTAATGGGAGTAGTGGTCTATCCAAAGGTTTAAATTCATCTAACATTAATGGGATTATATCAAAGGATCACCATGAAACTAACATATTAGATGAAGATATGACCTATTACTCAAAGGAGTACGTATTTTTGAAATCTTTGCATAATTTTGGAGGGATAAAGCTCCCCTTATTATATATAAAGAGTATTTAGTTTAGAATTTTGAATAATCAACAAGTTATAAATTACATATAGTTTTCCCTTCATTTTCCTTTGTATAGTAGTAGGTATGCCCTTCATTCCCCGATTATGATATAATATTTAATGGTTTTATATTCATATATGCATATTGCATGTCTATGACTATTTGGTTCCAAGTGTTTAGTTCAATCTATCCCATTTCCTTTATGCATGTGTGCTTACTTGTGATTATATATCTTGAGGAGAGGAAGTGTTTATTATGTTGGTGCATTATACTCAAGGTTGTTTTATAGAGGGATCTTATCTTGATCTTGGCATATCACCTCAATTATGTTAGGTTTTACTTTATAGTTGTTTTATTTTCCTACATCTCTCTAACCCTTTTCCCCTTGAAGCTCTTAGAATAGGATAGAGTAGGACAAGTATGCTCAAGATCAAATATTAAAATGTTTTGACCTTGTAAAAACCCTTACAGGCCCCTAATAGAGCCAAAAATTGTGCTCTCAAGACTGACTTTACTATGCCACTTTGTGTGAGGTATATCATTCCTAACCATATAGTCCCAATTATACAATGACATATATAATTAGATATTGATAACAATTCTATTGTAGAGATACAAAATAGAAGGAATTTGAGAGAATGAAGGACCAATTGTGTTCAACTCTTGTACTTTACCTATATGATATACATCAATATTTTGAGGTAATGACTAATGCATTAGAGTATGCATTGGGAGATTTTCTCAATAGCATGGGTATCTAATTATCTATCAAAAAAAACATTCAATGAAGTAGTTCAAAAATACCCCACATATAACAAAGAGGTCTGTGTTATTGCCCAAGCATATAAACAATTGGAAATACTACATATTGGGAAAAGAAGCCATCATCCACTTAGATCATAGGTGTTTATATTTAATTTAAACTTAGTGTAAACTATGGAATGAAAGTTATAAAAAGTGGGAAACATATCTATAGTATTTTTATTTAATCATCAATAATAAGAAAGGGAGTTTTAATTTAGTAGCATATTATTTTATCCAACCTCCAATCATAGTACTCACCACTATTCTTGATTCCTATGAACATGATACTTTGAATTGGTTCACCTTGTATGAAGTAGATTATTATTTTTTAAATATGTATGGATCCCTTTGTGTAGGTAAGCACGCTTCTAATTTTTATTTTTAAGATAACCTCTACTACCAAATGGGACACATGTGTGTACTAGCTAGTGAGTTCTCAAATATGACTTGGGAAGCACACTTTAACAAAGTAGCAAGTCACTTTGGTATAGAAAAAATGTTTATAGTACTTCAAAATTACTATTAACCAAATATGAAGAACAATGTCAATAGTTACATCAAGTCATGTATCCCTCCATTGTTGCAAAATCAATTAATAAGAAGTAGGGATTGTCTACACCATTATTAATGTCATCCAAGCCTTGTGAATATATTTCCATGGATTTATTCTCAAGTGTTCCTACATCTAAGCATGGTAATGATTGTATTTATTAGTAGTTTATTGGTTTTCAAAAATGTTTATCATGATTACTTGTAAGAAATCTATTTCAACCAAGAATGCTAATAAGATTTATTTTATTCATGTTTGGATCAAGTTTGGATTTCCAAATTCCATTATATTTAACAAGGATACTATATTTTTTATTATTTTTTATCCACCCTATGGATCATGTTAAACACTAAATTGACTATATTCATAGCCTTCCACCCTTTGATAGATGACTAGATAGAAGTTATAAATTGGTTGATTGTACATATTCTTTGAATGTACAATTCCAAGAATCCACACACATGGGATGATATCCTCCCCTATATTTAGCATGTGTACAATTTATCTCTTCATAGCTCTACCAAATATAACTCATTTTATGATTATTTTGGGCTTCAAACCTTGGAAACCATTAATTTAGATATCTATTAAACTCATGGAGTACTCGCATTTTGTAAAAAAAGAAGAAATAAATGCAAAATATTTTGTAGAATAAATTTAACATATCCAACAACAAGTTCATGATATCTTGGAAAAAAAATAGAAATACAAACAATGCCATAACCAGTATTGGATCCCACATAAATTCAAGGTTAGATATAAGGTATGGTTATGTCTTTATAAATAGAGAATTGTGGTACCCCATGGGAATATTATATGGATTCACTATGTACCATATACCATCACTAATAAGGTTAGAGAAAATAAATTTGAATTGAATCTTCCATCTTATATTGGTTTGCATCTAATATTCAATGTTGAACTTCTTAGGCTCTATCATCCATATCCATTGCACACTTCTATAGTAGCATAATAACTAGACATTGAAGAACTCAATATAGATAGTTTAGCACTAGTAGAGGAGGATCAAATTGTTGACACATGGACTAGGACCAATAGAAGGTAGTCCACTTAGACGTACAAAGTTCTTAAGGCAATACCATTGGGTCACCAAGGGGAATGACTCACAAAAATCAAATAGTGAAAAAAATTCTACACCTAATGTCAAAAATTGAAGCAATGTGAACCATATATTTTTTAAGGGAATATGAATGATCTAGGTATATGACATTTTGTGGCATGGCTTTATGCTAAAAAATACCCAAAAATATTTTTTAATCCTATCTCCACTATGAGGGACATAACTTTATGCTTGGGATTTCATTTTGATCCATTCAAAATGCATTAGAAATATTAGAGGAAAATATATAAGTTTCAACAGGAAATCCATTGCTTCCTAGACCAACTCCATATAAAAATTCTTTGGAGGCTCTTTAAAATTCAAAAAAAAAAAATAGTTACTAAAAATAGTAATTTTTTTTAGATTTTTATAGATAAAATGCATCTCTAGCTATGTTACATTAAGTTACACTTATGTAATTTTCATTTAATATACACTTTTTAGCTCATGGAAGGTGAATCACCACATTTCCATATGGGTGACCTTCCATATTCAATATAGTAGATTTCCAACACACCAATTATTGTATAAAGAGAGATGAACCCCTTACTATAAAAATCATGAGTAATAGTTGCATTGTTATAACTTCATATATATTCTTAGAGATGACTTGTATTGTACTCTATTTTTTAGCAGTAAAATTATTATTCTATTTTGCTTATGCATTCTTGTTTCCTAGTTTGTTATACTTCATTAAATTTCAATTGCATTCTTTCTTGATCCTTCGTAACTCAAGATTCTAAGTTTTAAAAGAGCCAAAATTTTAAGTTTTAGGTGACATATAAGCCTAGTATGATGAATTAAAATATATAAGAGTTGGCTACATGAAGGTCAATATATACCCTTCTCCTTGAAAAAGTTTTATATTCAAAATTCAAAAATTTGGAGAATATACATTAGTTCTCATGTTGTGCTTTTCCCTAGAATAGTTTTCCATTTGATAAGTAGCTAATGCACCTTGTGCTTGTCAGATTTTATAATAATTTCTATAAATGAATGAAATCAATCATTAATCCATATTTCTTAAGAAAATAAATATACAACATAAAGAACATAAAATATAATGGGGTGACTATAGACACCAAATGATCTTCACTAAAGGAAAATAAATTACACTCTAATAAATGATCAAATGATAAATGATAAGATGTATTTATAGCTAAATACATGATGCTTTTAGATCAAAGTTGTGGACTTGCCCTCAGAATAAAATAATAAAAAAATACAAAAATACCTTTTAGAAGGTTTACATCCAAAGGGAAAATATAACAAATATAAGAGCAAATAGTTAGTCATGATCTCAAGAGAATCTTAACCACCACATATTACAACATTCCCCCTTAAGCTAAATTAGGGACATATAGAGAGATAGTTATACTATATCCCACTTAAGGGACCCTCTCCAAATCCAAGAAGTTATTATATGTGCACAAGAGTAACCTTGAACATGATCTTGGTCAAGATTTCAACTACCTACTATTATGAAAGCACCAAAACTAGATCTCACATCCTACAAACATGAACCATCTCATAAAATGCATTCATATCTCATTTTTCTTAGTCCACTAATGAAACATAGGATTATAAACAAGCTTAATAGTACTCTAATTGCCACAACAAAGAGTTACAGGAAGACATTGAGAAATGTCCTTGAAAATCATTAACATCCAACTAGGATGCTTATCCATCTCATTAATATTATAATATTTAGTCTCCATGGAAGACTAAGAAATAGTGGATTGGTATTATAATACCATAAAACTAGGTTGGATCCTAAGTAGAACACACAGACTATAATGGAATATCACTCATCCAAAATACCTACCCATTTAGCATGTAAAAATGCTATCAATGTTGGAGGGGAACCAATAGAATAGTGGATTTCTATATGATAGGTCCATCTGATGTATTTGAGAATTTACTTTTCTACTATACACTAACTCTCGCAAGGGAAGTAAATGTACCTAGATTAATAACTACTAGTAAGGACTATATTCAACCTAGTGTGATTAAGATAGAGAAGTATTCATACAAGAGACTAATATAGGGTGTCATCAACTAAATGTGTGGTGAAATCATTCCAAATTTTCAAACATAGGATAAATTATATCTAATAAGGTTTACACTCTTCCATCCTTAACCATTTAAGAATATCCAAAGCATACTTGGGATGAGAACTAGTAATTTCAAAGTCCTTATGAATCTAGATACCCCAAAAATAGTGGAAAGGCCCAAAATATATCATCTTAAAGATGGAATGAAGCCATGAATTCATATAATAAATTATAGTAGTGAGTTTACCAATAATAAAATAGAATATAATGTCCAAAATTTCCTCATTCTAATGTTTTATGTAAGCATCATGTTTAGCCTCACATTGTTGAAATCCATAATTGAGAGAAAAGGAATGGATCTTATCATTCCAAGCATAATGAGCCTATTTAATACCATTCAAATATCTATTCAAGTGATACACCAATGAATTAGGTTCCGTTGACTAAAATTGGGTGGATACTATATGTAGATTTTCCCTTTAAGTCCCCCACATACAAAGGTGATGCAGGAGCATGCAGTAGTGTAAGAGTCATCTTGCATCACCTAAATTTGTGTTTGTTTCATTTTATTCTAAAGTTTTGTAGTTGTTTATAGGATGGATAAATAGACTCATCACTGAAAGAATCATCCCAATATCCTTAGTGGTTTAGGAGATATGTAAATTTTAAGGTTTTATACCCTATCCAAACTAGTAAAAATCTTGCTAGTAAAACTTGGAGGTCAATTTTGAAGGCCTTAGAGGTATTTTTAAGGGCTTAAATATGGTGGTAATATATTTAAACACATTACCAGGCTGAAAACCCCTCCATGAGATTTTTGAAAACATGTTCCAAGTAGTCATTTTGAGCAATGAGCGATGAGTTATGACCTCAAGAAGTTTGCCCCTAAAATTCAAATTAAAAAAAAAAATTAGGCAAGAAAAGAGGAAACAAGGTATTTGAGGGGGAATTTCAAATTTGTATGGTATTGGTCTTTGTAAGCTCCATTCTCCTCAACAAGGAATATCAGTAAACTTTTGCATTTTCTCTATTTCTATGGATTGTATGTGTTTTGGTTAATGCAACTCTACTTCAAAAGGTACTCTTCACATACATTTGATGCACATTTCCATTTATAAGATGCAGTAATAGGGAGAATTGTTTTAATGTAGTCCATCCTACCATAGGTGCAAAATATTCTATATAGTTTTCCCTCTACTAGTATGACAAAGTCTTGGAAATAAGGCATGTCTTGTGCTTTTCTACCTTACTATACAATGTGTATTTAGTCTTATAGACCCATTTACAACCAATGATATTATTTCCTTCTAGAAGAGTAACCAAATCTTAAGTTCTATTCTTCATAAATACTTCATATTTTGCTTCCATAACATCTTCCCATTTAGGATTACCCTTAACCTATGAGTATGTGAGAAGATCCTATGAATGTGATACCTTTGAAAGTAAAGTTGGGAAAGGAACCTTCCAATGTCACTCAAGAAATATAATAGTCTAAGCATCCTTCAAAATTGTCTTAACCCATTTGAGTGTAGGATGAATAGAAGAATCATATATCCTTCACTATCTCAACATTAGAAACTAAAATGGAAAAATTCAACTCATCACCACTCACCTTATCATGTAAGGTTGGAATACTTTAAAGTAATGTATCATATTCATCCTACCCTACTATAGTGGAAGAAGAAACTACTTTAGAAGCTACCCATGAAGGGGTCAAATTGATAGGCAAGGAACAACAACTTGAGTAAAATAAATAAGAATATGTCTTTAATGGGAATACAACCAACCAAGATATTTGAAGAACCTATTAAATCTAGAATAGACAAAGAATGAGATGAATCAATAGCCAAATGTTTTGGAGGAAGGCAGATTATTAGAAGATTCAATAATTAAAATTTCTATAGAGGGAGTGATATCTAGAAGAACCTTATTAAATATAACATCTCTCCTAATCAAGACCTCATATTTATAAGGGTCATATGCATAATGACTCTTTGGTGCTTCTTTCTTGTAAATATCAATGGGTATGTGAGCCCATGTTAAAGACCTAAAGATCTAAAATTAAAATACATTTGGCTTCATTCCTATCAATATCTCAATATATGTCATCCCTTGAACTACCTTGGTATAATACCTATTAATGATATACCCTACACAAGTGACAACCTCACACTAAAATGTGTGGTCTAATACTAACATGAATCATATTGCATGCTATCTCCATTATTACATTGCTTTTTCTTTAATACACATCATTATATTTAAGAGTGTAGTGAACTATCCTTTGATATGTGATCCTATGAGATGCCAAAATATCATTAAAATCATGACTAACATATTCACCACCCCCATATGTTCTTAGACACTTGATCCACCTATATAGATAATTTTCAAGAAGATCCTTGAAATTTTAAAATCTAAAAAAACCTCATCCTTAGTAGGAATGTTGTATACCCACACCCATAGAAAAACATCAATAAAATCAAGGAAGTACCTATTTTCTATAAGAGAATGTGTGCCCATAGATCCACATATATAACTATGTATAATCTCCAAAGGGTGATATGACCTCTTAGTAAGTCCTTTCTAAAAGGTCTCCTTATGATATTTTTCCAAAATTCATCCCTCACATGCACCAGTTGGAGGGGATATGAGTGTAATCTTGATGGCCATCTGATGCTATCTCAAGGAACCATAATTGAGATGACCAAGCTTGTAAAATTTTTATAGTAGTTTCTAGAAATGAATGAAATCAAACATTGCTTATCAAAATAAACACACATCATATGAAAAAATAGTATATGATGGGTTGGCCATAGTCATAAAAATATATTCACTCAAGAAATTCAAAATTATACTCAAAATAATAATAAAATAATCATCAAGGAAGGATATTTATACTCTAGTACATGTTTCCTTTAGGTCAAGGTTTACATGGGTCCAAATGTTAAACATAACAAAATATCGATTGTGACCTCAAGAGATGCTTAATCTCCACATATTCCACCATCCTCTTAAGTTTAATGGAAAATATAGAAATTGGGAATCAGATTAGATCCCCCTTAAGGGAAACTCTCCTACTTTAATAATCTCTTGCATGTGCACAAAGATGACCTTGGGCATGATAATGGTTAAAATTTCTACTACATGCTCTAATGAAAAAATAAATATTGGATATAATATATTGCAAGCTTGAATCCATTACACATAGTGCATCCATATCTCAATTTGTATTCTCTACTAATGAAAAATAGGGTTATAGACAAGATGAGTAGTACTCTAATTTTCATAGTGAATAGGAAATAGAGAGCTCTAAGGTATATCAATCTCATCCAGATATATTAACATCCATCTAAGATTCTTGGATTCCTCATTGGCAACATGATATTTAGCCTTTGATATTATATTTTACAATGTGGTAACTTTGGTGTATTTTGAGTTAGTTGAAACCCCAAGGGAGGATGCTAAAGGGGATACTCTTTATGACATGGATCATGAGGATATACTTTGAAAGAGATTCTTCTTTGATGGGTCAATCCCTTGTGTTGCACATGTTAAGTCTTCTAGTTCTCAAGATAATTTAGGTTCTATGTCTCCCAAGGAACTTGATCAACTAGGAGTGATCCATGCCCCACCTCCTCTTGAGGATGAGTCTCAAATTCTCATTGACGAGACCATAGATGTTAACATAGGTTCTAAGGATAAGCCTAGAATCCTTAGGCTAGGTAAATCCTTGTTCATGGATGAGCAATAGTAATTGACCAATTTGTTGATGGAATTTTATGATATTTTTTCTTGGTCATATGCCAACATGCTAGGGCTTGATCCCTCCCTTATTATGAATCATTTGGTAGTGAAGCCTAGTGCTAAGCCTATTTTGTAAAAACTTAGGAAGATGCATCCTAAGATCACTCTTTTGGTCAAGGACGAGTTCCAACAACTCCTTGATGTTTATTTCATAAACTCCATTGACTATTTTGATTGAATTTCCAAAATTGTTCCTAT
The DNA here is from genome assembly GCA_028583015.1 of Wollemia nobilis. Classification (NCBI taxonomy): domain Eukaryota; kingdom Viridiplantae; phylum Streptophyta; class Pinopsida; order Araucariales; family Araucariaceae; genus Wollemia; species Wollemia nobilis. Next base: position 152,139 of record JAQPPZ010004733.1, on the reverse strand, counting down.
GGCTAAGAAGGTAGGAACACTTAGACTATGTAAAAACTTTAGGGATATTAACTTAGCATGACCCAAGGATGATTTTCCTCTCCCCAACATAGATATAATTATAGATTTCACTACCAAATATGGTATGCTTTCACTCATGGATGGTTATTTAGGATACAATTAGATCATGGTTTCCCCTAAGGACTAGGTCAAGACAACTATCATCACACCATGGGGTACCTTCTATTATAAAGTTATACCTTTTGGTTTAAAGAACTATGGTGCCACATATTAGAGGGCTATGACTTATATATTTTATGACATAACACATGATATTCTATAGGACAATGTGGATGATATTTGGGTCATTACATAGATCGAAAAGATCATGTTCATGATCTAAGACAATATTTTGAAAGGCTTCATATTAAGCCCTCCAAGTGTGTATTTGGAGTCACATCTAGTAAGTTGTTAGGGTTTATCATTTCTAGGCAAGGTATTGAGGTGGACTCCACTAATATAGTGGCTATCACTGACATATCTTATCCTTGTACTTTAACTATGTTGTGTAGCTTGCAAGGTAGGCTTCAAGCTATTTATTAGTTCATATATAAACTAGCTGATAAGTATCATCCCTTTCTTAATCTTATTAAGAAATATGTTGCATTCTTGTGGAATTTCAAGTTTCAACAAGATTTTGATGATATCAAAAGGTATCTCACTTCCCCATCTATTTTAGTTCCTCCTAGATTGGATAAGCATCTAATGGTTTAGATAACAACCACAAATAATTCTTTAGAAGCCCTATTGGATCAACATGATGATCAAAACAAAGAGTGAGTTATCTACTATATCAATAGAAATTTTGTTAGCTGTAGTTTACTCCATTAGATAATATTTGTGTTGTTATGGTGTTTACTTTCCATAATTTAAGGCACTACATGCTCAACCATAATACATTGGTGGTTGTGAAGTTTGATCCTTTGCTACTTGATGTCTAAGCCCCACCTTTCAATTTGAGCTGCTAAGTGGGTTTTATCTCTTAGTGAGTTTTATTTCACCTTCATAGGTTAGAAGGCTATCAAGGATTAGGTGATTTTTGATTAGTTAGTCTTCACTCCCATAGAAGTTTTATCATCCTTTGGTCATCAATTTTCTTAATGAGTGTCTTAGTGTAGAATATGAACTACTAAAGTCCTTGACTTTGTTTTTTGATGGTACCTTATGTTTAAATGGTGTTGGTTCTAGAATAGTTCTAGTTATCCCATAAAAATAGCTCATACCCTTGTCCTTCAAGCTTTATTTTTCTTGCATAAAAAATACTATGAAATACGAAGCTTTGATCCTTGGTTTTAGAGTAGACATAGCCTTGAAGGTTAATGTTCTCTTGGTCTTTGATGACTCTCAAATTGTGGTGAATTAGGTTAACGATGTTCATCAGAATAGAGATGATAAGCTTAAACCTTACAAAGATATTGTAACAAATATTTTACCCTTGTTCGATCAGGTGACCATAGAGTCTATCCCTAGATGCTCCAACCACAATGTGGATCCCATGGTCGTTGTTGCATCTTTCTTTCCCTTGGATTTGGAAGATTATAAAGTATTGATTATCAATAGATAACTTTGGGATCCCACATCACTTAGTTTGATTCTTGTTTTATTAGATATTTTGACCATCAAAGCTTCCCCATCTAAGCCATAGTATACTGACATCTTTAATTTTCTTAAGTATGGTTTAATTCTTTATAGTTTAGATTCTAATAAGTGTAATATTTTGCACAAAAGTGTGTTGATTAATTATAATTATAAATACTATGTACTGACATTATTTTGAAGGTATATTATTACAGTGCATTAACTCTAATGAAGTTTGACTAGCACTTAGTGAAGCTCATGAAGGTTCATGTGGAGGCAATTCAATGGTAATACCATTTCCAAGAAACTCCTTTGAATGGGATATTATTGGCCTCCCATTGCGAAATATGAATGTGACCATGTTCAATGCTACGACAAGTGTCAACGCCATGAAAACCTTGTTCGTGCTCCTTATTAAAACCTTTAGGTTATTTGTTCATATTTTCTATTTTCCATGTGGGGATTGGACATCATAGATAAGATTAACCCAATATCATCTTATGGTCACAAGTTTATAATACCCCTAGTCATTATGATTGGAGCTTAGGTCTTAAATTTCATCTTCAACTAGATCCTTTGTAGGTTTAAGATTCCTTTGGTGTTTGTTTCTAAAAATAGCACTTATTTTAAGAACAAGGATGCCCATAAAATTTGTGTTAAGAACAAGATTCAGCACAAGTGGTCAACTTTGTATTACCCTGAGGGTAACAAATAAGTTGAAGCATCAAATAAGTCTTTGATCAATATTCTCAAGAGTTTGGTTAGTAATAATGGTTGTGACTAGCGTATCTAGCTTTATCTAATATTGTGGCTCTATCATACTAGTGTGAGAACTTCTATAGACACATATTTGTATATTTTGGTCCATGGGATTGAGGTGGCTTTTCTGTTTGTGCATCTTGTTGCAATATGCTTCAGTCAACAATGTGTATCACTTTGATCGTTTACACCAATTGGAGCTACTAGATGAAAAGTGCATCCATACCTTAGAGCATTTGTGATCCTATCATAATAGGCTCAAGTGATCTTATTCCAAGAGAGTTCACAATCGTTCTTTTGAGGTTGGAGACCTTATCATCAATGTGCTTGTTCAAACCCTTAAAAGGAAGTTTCAACCCAATTGGTTAAATTCCTTTGTCATAACATCCATGTTTGGCTTAGATGCCTATTGTTTAGCTTCTTTAGATGGTAAATAACTTAAAGAATCAATGAACATAATGCATCTAAAGAAATACTATGCATAACTTGGCAATCTGAATTTTTATATTACATTTAGCTTAGCTTTTATACTATATTTGGTTTACTTGTTCATACTACATTACTTCCTACCATATTTTACATGGTTTCCCTAACATTTTATTCCATTTGTATTTTTCTTGTAATATAGTTATAATGCTACTTGACCATATATTGCATGACTTCTTGATCATATAGATTTGTGAGGACTTCATGAGGATGGTAAGTGATGAAACTTAGTTAGCTCTTAGCTCACATGCATTGCACTCATACTAGGGATTTGATGCCTAGGGAATCCCCAACCTAGGGCTAATCTTTGTGCATTTTTATCTTTTCATTTTGTCCATATTTTCTTCTTCTCTTTTCTTCCTTGACCGTGAAAATTTAAAATGATCATCAAATTTCTCTCCAAGTCAAGATATATAGTTATTCATCTCTTATATGTCCTTTATCCTTGAAAGTTTTAATCATTTCTTATCCTCCCCAAGACAAATGATGTATGGTCCTTCTTCTCTCTACTTTTACTTTTGCTAATACCTTCTCCTTCTTGATATTTCACCCATTAAGGGACCCTCGTAAGATATGGTAGATACTATATTGATATCATTTATGGTACTCATACAACCACTAAATTTCTTACACACACCTCTTAGCTCTTGAGATTTCACTAAGGATGCACAAACACACACTATATTTTGTTTCTTGCTTCTCTCTTTCTTTCATATTCTTCTAACACATGCACACACTCACTTTATTCTACATTGGTCATACATATTATACACACACCACATCCCTATTGGGTAGTACTCATTTTGGCAAATCAATAACTTATTTTTCACCCCATATAGGATAAGATTCATGGCCACACATGAGAGATAACCTTCATATTTGTCATTTATGAGCTTACATCCTAGTGGGTATCTCTTCATCTTCAACCATCAACGAAACACTACACCCATAGAGGGTATCACTCCATACCTATACATATTTCTGAGCATAACACCCTTGTAGGATAGTTTCATGGCCACAAGTGACAGAAAATATCCATCTCGATTATTTGTGAGCACATATACTTACAAGGTTTTTGCTCCTTTTTATTTTCTCTTCCTCTTTTTATATTTTTGAGCTTTTGCTTTCTTATTCTACCTTTCTCTATTATTTCATTATTTGTTTTATTCTTCTATCTTCTTCATTTTTATATTTTATTTTTTTTATGTCCTCATTCATGCATTTCATTTTTACATTTATTTTATATTACATGTTAGATTGTATTTCATTTAATTAGATTCATTCATGTATTTATTGTACTCATCATGTTCATGATCAAACTATAATGCATCTTGTATTACTCAAAGGCACTCAGTGCATACCAATTAGTCAATGTTCCATAGTAGAGATCTTGGCACACTCGACCATCCCCAAGGGTGCATTCCACAACCAATATTGGTAAGTCATCCCAATCCCATCCCTAGTTGTGTGAGATTGTCCCATATGCTCTACCATGTGGAGTAGTTATGTTCACAGTTCATGAACCATATCATGCCTACAACTATGACTAACTTTGTGATCGTATAGATGATGGTAGAGGAACACTTTGATCTATTGGTATGGGATGGAAGTATACCATATGGTAGTAGGATTTCCTCTACATTGATATATCATATTACTCCCTAACCCTATACAACTCTATCAATAGTAAGTATCCTACCTCGCTCTATTTTATGCCTAAAATTATAGCCATCCTATCTACCTAGGCCTTTTGTCTCTCTCACTCCAACTAGCCCATCCCCCCTCTGAGATACTCTACCTTAGCCCTCATTGTGTATCGCTTCCTTCGGTTATGATCCAACACTATGCAAATGATATCTATCTCTACCTTCATAGTTGCCACTATGGCCTATAGTGCCTTTATCTCCATTATACCTCTAGCCATGCTTGGTCCTACATGTGTTGTTGTATGGGAAACTCCTATAGTTTCCCCTCCTCTTAATCTAGAGATGTTGATCATCTACCTCATGGTTGTCACTATCTCCACCCAAATCTATACCCAGACTAGTCTTGGTGGGATTATACCTCTTTGCTACCACTTTGAGGTGTATCAAGTGGCCTCTCAAAGTGCTAGTTGTATTTTTTGGATCATAATTTGGTATCTCTACACTAGAACTGATTGGGATATCCTTGGGGGTATGCATAAGGTGGGTCTCATAGGATATCCAAGTAAGTGACTTAGTCTAAAAATATACATAGGCCCCTCACACACAAATACACTTAATAAAATCTAATATTTGGGTAGAATACCACAAACACATACACATACATAGAAACAGGTCTATAGGCAATGCCAAAAACTAGATACAAGCTCCCATATATATAGATGCAAGAAAACTCTTACAAATATTATGATAAAAATAGAGGTTTGAGATTGCTCACATGTTGCTCAAGAACCATAATTATTTTTATAGAGAGAAATGAAATGAAAACCTACAAATGTATACAATTGCAAACTCATTTATCCTTTTACAACATGAATTATTGCTATTTATGGATTACATTAGAATAATTTCCCTCCAAAATCACTACAACTAGATTTGACAATCTCATCTACTATTCTTGGGTATTATGATTACTGAATGCCATATTACTCTATTCATAATGGCTAATAAAAATGATATTGTCAATGTCATACTTCATAATGAATGATTTTTTGAGATAATTACTGAGATTTGTTGGCAATTTTGGGTACCTTGAGTACATTGCTTTTGCTCAAGTGAATTAGTTGTCATTGATGTCAAGAAGCTTTTGAAATAATTTTATTTGATGCAAAAATAATGTGTTTTGTTGAAGGTTCGGCTTGACAGGTTTGAAAGAAAGTAAGTTGAAAAAGTGTCGCGATATCACGACATGTCGCATTTTCGTGACTTAGGCAGGAGAGAGAAAGCTTTTTGAAAAACTGTCGCGATTTCGTGACATGTTGACAGAGAAAGAGAGCAAGGTGGAAAGTGTCACGATTTTACAACATGTCACATTTTCGTGACTCAGAAAGTGCAGGAAGGCAAAGAAGAAAAAGTGTCGTGATTTCATGACATAATGCAAGGAAGGTTGTATGGACGAAAAAGTGTCACGATTTCATGACATGATGCAGAAGGGAGAGTCCGTAGTGTGAATTGTCATGATTTCGTGACAAGTTTGAAGAGAGATAAAGTATCTCAAAAAGTGTCACGATTTTGTGACATGCTACAAAATACTAAGTGAGGACTGTCACGATTTTGCGACATGCTGCAAAAGACTAAGTGAGGACTGTCATGATTTCGCGACATGCTGAAAAGCTCAAAGTGAGAACTGTCGTGATTTCATGACATAATGCAAGGAAGGTTGTATGGACGAAAAAGTGTCACGATTTCATGACATGATGCAGAAGGGAGAGTCCGTAGTGTGAATTGTCATGATTTCGTGACAAGTTTGAAGAGAGATAAAGTATCTCAAAAAGTGTCACGATTTTGTGACATGCTACAAAATACTAAGTGAGGATTGTCACGATTTTGTGACATGCTGCAAAAGACTAAGTGAGGACTGTCATGATTTCGCGACATGCTGAAAAGCTCAAAGTGAGAACTGTCGTGATTTCACGACATGCAACAAAAGGAAGAGGCTAAAATGAGAAGTGTCACAATTTTGCAACATGCTACAAAGAAGTTGTACGGATGCAGAAAGTGTCACGATTTTGCGATAGGTTGAAGAGAAAGCTTGCAAATGCAGAAAGTGTCATGATTTCACGACAGGTTGAGATGGCAGCTTGCAGTTGGAGAAAGTGTTGCGATTTCATGACAGAAATAGTTAACAAGTCTTCAACAAAAGAAGCATCGTGATTTCATGATGAATTGAAGAAGGAAGAGCTTGAAGGAGAAAGCATTGCAATTTCGTGACATGTTCCAGTTTCGTGGGTGTAAGGCAGATAGAAGCTCAAGGTAGTGAAAGTGTCACGATTTCATGACATGCTCCATTTTCGCTAGTGCAAGCCTAGAAGAAGACCAAGAAGACTAAAGTGTCGTGATTTCATGACAGGAGTGAAGATGACATCAACAAAGACAAAAGTGTCACGATTTCACGACAAGAACGTAGTCAAGGTAGACAAAAGCAAAAGTGTCATGATATCACGACAATAGCCAAACGAAAGTATACGACTGTAAAAATGTCGTGATATCGTGACATGCTGTGGTTTCACGATAGAAGCTATTGAACCACAAAGACGATTGAAGCTGACAGAGTTAAAATTGGATCGACGAAGATTAGGGCGTGCAGCTGACAGAGTTAGGGTTTTGCATTTGCATAACAGCCGACTAAGACCAAGGTTTAGATCTTGATTATGTTAGTATAAAAAGAGGGTTGTTTGAAGAGATTTGGCATCGATAGAAGTGTGCGTTCGAAGTGAGATATTCATAGATAGAGTGTAGGGGAGAAGTTTGATCATCAAAAAGTAGAGTGTGCAAAGACTGTGCTACTGTGATTGCATAGAGGTGCATAAGTTGATGTTCGATCGAGTGCTGCTATGTTTGCATAGTCAGTGCAAAAGTTGGTTTCGACAAAATGTGACTGTAACAGAACATAAAGATATTTGAGGACAGACTTGTGCCAGATCGAAGGACTATGTTTGGTGTAGACCAGAGAAAGAGGAAGAGGACAGACTTGTGCCAGATCGAAGGACTATGTTTGGTGCAGATCAGAGAAAAAGATAGAGGACATTTGTGCTATATCGAAGGACTGTGTTTAGTGCATTTTTGAGGACCAGCTTTGAGGTGATAGAGTTGAGGACAAAGGTCTCCATCCAGATTAGGGAAGATAGGTGTCTTCTATGGATAGAGTTCCACTTGCTAAGGGCAACAGAGGTAGAGGTCTTCTAGAGGATCACCAGCCAGAGCAGATTTAGGGATTGGTGTCTCCTTTGGGTTGGTACCCATAAACATTGTAATCAGGAAAGGTTTTTCCAAATTTGGTTGATAAAATTTTAGTGAAAATTTTATCCATGGAGTAGCCCACATTGGGTGAATCACGTAAATTTCTGTGTCTCTATTGTGGATGGTGTTTTCTATATTGCTTTGATTTTTGCTTGATACTGCTTTCTATACACTGCATAATATTGTATTAAAAGTTAATTTGAAGGAAAAAATAAAAAGTGGTCTTCTACTGTTCACCCCCCATCTCAGTATAAGCTTGTGTTCTTTAATTGGTATCAGAGCGGGTTCTTTCAAAAAGTTTAAACAGCTTGAAGGAAAAGCTTGATAAGAACACAATGGATTATTCAAGCAGAAATGCAACACCTATTCTTGATGGATCAGTTTTTGGTTTTTGGAGTGCAAGGATGAAGGTTCATCTAATGGCACTTGGGAATGAGGTGTGGGAAGTGATTGAAGATGGGTATACTATTCCTGTAAATGGTTCATATACTAAATAAGATAGGCTTCTACATCACAACAATTCAAAATCAATGAATGCAATCCTGAAAGGTTTACACAAAGCATATCTCACTAAAGTAATTCACTGCAAGACAGCTAGTGATATGTGGAAACAGTTGCAGGCGGTTCATAAAAGTGATGCAAATTTTAGAAAGGCCAAGTTGAGACATTTCAAAGGTATGTTTGAACAACTCAAGATGAATTATGATGAAAATATTAGTGACTACATGCTTCGCATGGATGAGGTTGTTAACTCCATGAAAGACTTAGGTCTTGAACTTGCTGAAAATGATGTTTGTGATAAAATCTTAAGATCTCTTCCTAATAGATTCAGTGAAAATATTTCTACTATTGAGGAAGCTAAAGATTTGGATAAGTTGAAAAATTATGAGCTTCATAGCATTCTTGCAGCATTTGAGTTGAGAAATCAGGTGAAGGTTGACGTCAAGAAAGAGGCAGCTTTCAAGGCTACCAAGAAATCTAAGGGTAAACAACTTCAAGAGAGTGATGAGTCGTCTAGTGATGAAGAGGCATATTACAGCAAGAAAGGCATGTTATCTAGAAAGCACAAAAGCATGAAAAATATATGCTTCAATTGTGGAAAGTTTGGTCATTATGCTACTGACTGTACTATTTCCAAGAATAAAAGTGATGAAGAGAAATAGGATGTTAAGAGCAAGGATTCTAAAAATCACAGGTATTACAGAAAGAACAAATATGAGCACAACAATCAAGGAAAGAGGTATTCATACAAGAACAAGAAGAGATTCTACATAGACAAAGCAAGTAATTTTTCTAGCAGTGATAGTGAAAGCTCTTCAAGTGATGAGAAAAATGAGATGCTGTTCATATCAGAAAAAGAGAAAGAACCAAAACATAGATTCATTATTATGAAATGTCTTAGATGTAGAAATTTTGGTCACCTTGAGGATGACTGTACAAATAATGATTTGGTTTCCAGTATGTATAAGGATGCTTCAGAAAACTATCAAGAAGATGCTTGTATGGTTTTTGAAAAAGGTAGCACCTCTAGTGATAAGAAATCTGGAAAAGGCCTTGAGGATTCAGAAAGCAAACAAATAAAAGATCTTGAAAGTGAACTTAATAATGCTCTTAGTATTTTGAAAAAGGAAAGAAAGAAGAATGATAGACTCAAGGATAAGTTAGATGAATGTTGTATGGAGAGAGATGATCTTATAGAAAGTCTTGACTTCTCTATAGCTAAAACATAGGAACTCAAGGATGAGTTAGAGTCTAAGATTCTTGAGTATAATGAGTTGGAACAGAAAATGGATTTTTTGGAAGTGGAAACTAAAGATTAAAAGGATAAGCTGTACAAGTTTCAAGATAGCTCCAAAAGGGTTAAGTCTCTCATCAAAGGTCAAATAAATCCAACAGATAAAACAGGACTTGGTTTTGTTAAGCCGCACAAAGAATAGGTTGGGGAATCTAGCAAGAGATTCCAAAAGGAAGAGAGTTATGATGAAGAAAGTACTTTAGAACATGATTCCATGAGTGATCGATGCGTAGAAACGGAAAATGAAATTCAGAATGCGAAGAAGAAGTTTTCAGGACCCAAGAGGTCATATAAAGGAAAATTTCATGGCAGATGTTTTGTGTGTTACAGGTTTGGTCACATGGCTGCACATTGCATGTCTCAAATGAAGAAGGTTAACAACAATTTCAGAAGTGGTAATTTCTTCCAAGGGTATTGCTACTCTTGTAATTAGTTTGGGCATAAGGCAATTGTCTGCAAGGCTAATATTAGGTTCATAGTTAGTCAGAACAGGTGGATTCAAAGAATGGGTATGCCTAAAAGAAATTACAGTGTTACTTGTTATAAATGCAACAATGTAGGTCACACAGCTAGACAGTGTAGAGCTGATCTTCCAAGGTACAAGAATATGAACAGTAGCATGATTAGGTCCAAGGATCAAGGCATGAAAAAGGATAGGGATGAGAACAAGAACAAGAATAGTGACAAAAATAGGAATGCGGGCAAAAAGTTCAAAAAAAGGCCGGGCAAGGAAATTATAGACACTGATGATGATCAGTGCCTAATGGGAGTTTTACTCCCACCCCAGTTTTAATCTCCTCATGAGGAAGTGGGGGAGGGACTAAGCTAAGAGGCTCATTCTTAGTCCCAAGCCCCAAATGTGACCCTTTGCCATTGATGACAAAGGGGGAGAGATTTGAGTAAGGGGGAGAGATATGAGTAAGGGGGAGAGCTTCAATGTAAAGAGGAAAGCTTCAAGTTAGGGGGAGCAAAACTTCAATAGGAGATTTTTAGCTGTTAGCATAGTTGGTTTCAGTTTTTGCTCCTGAGACATGTTTTTAGTAAAGGGTTGCCATAAATGACAAAGGGGGAGATTGTTGGAAATTTTGGGTACCTTGAGTACATTGCATTTGCTCAAGTGAATTAGTTGTCATTGATGTCAAGAAGCTTTTGAAAGAATTTGATTTGATGTAAAAATAATGTGTTTTGTTGAAGGTTCGGCTTGACAGGTTCGAAAGAAAGTAAGTTGAAAAAGTGTCGCGATATCGCGACATGTCGCATTTTCACGACTTAGGCAAGAGAGAGAAAGCTTTTTGAAAAAGTGTCGCGATATCATGACATGTCGCATTTTCATGACTTAGGCAGGAGAGAGAAAGATTTTTGAAAAACTGTCATGATTTCGTGACATGTTGGCAGAGAAAGAGAGCAAGGTGGAAAGTGTCGCAATTTCGTGACATGTCGCATTTTCGCGACTCAAAAAGTGTAGGAAGGCAAAGAAGGAAAAGTGTCACAATTTTGGGACATAATGCATGGAAGGTTGTATGGACGAAAAAGTGTCACAATTTCATGACATGATACAGAAGGGATAGTCTGCAGTGTGAACTGTCGTGATTTCGCGACAAGTTCGAAGAGAGATAAAGTATCTCAAAAAGTGTCACGATTTTGTGACATGCTGCAAAAGACTAAGTGAGGACTATCATGATTTTGTGACATGCTACAAAAGACTAAGTGAGGACTGTCATGATTTTGTGACATGCTGAAAAGCTCGAAGTGAGAACTGTTGTGATTTTGCGACATGCAGCAAAAGGAAGAGGCTGAAATGAGAAGCGTCGCAATTTTGCAACATGCTACAAAGAAGTTGTATGGATGCAAAAAGTGTCACGATTTCATGATAGGTTGAAGAGAAAGCTTGTGAATGTAGAAAGTGTCACGATTTCACGACAGGTTGAGATGGTAGCTTGCAGTTGGAGAAAGTGTCACGATTTCATGATAGAAACAGTTAGCAAGTCTTCAACAGAAGAAGCATCATGATTTCATGATGAATTGAAGAAGGAAGAGCTCGAAGGCGAAAGCATCATGATTTCGTGACATGTTCTAGTTTTGCGGGTGTAAGGCAGAGAGAAGCTCAAGGCAGTGAAAGTGTCATGATTTCACGACATGCTTCGTTTTCGTTAGTGCAAGCCTAGAAGAAGACCAAGAAGACTAAAGTGTCACGATTTCATGACAGGAGTGAATATGACGTCAAAAAAGACAAAAGTGTCATGATTTTGCAACAAGAACGTAGTCAAGGCAAACAAAAACAAAAGTGTCGCGATATCGCGACAATAGCCAAACAAAAGTATACGACTGTAAAAATGTCACGATATCGTGACATGCTGTGGTTTCATGGTAGAAGCTACTAAACCACAGAGGCGGTTGAAGTCGACAGAGTTAAAATTGGGCCGACGGAGATTAGGGCATGCAACCGACGGAGTTAGGGTTTTGCATTTGCATAATAGCCGACTAAGACCAAGGTTTAGATCTTGATTATGTTAGTATAAAAGGAGGGTTGTTTGAAGAGATTTGGCATCGATCGAAGTGTGCATTTGAAGTGCGATATTCATAGATAGAGTGCGGGGAAGAAGTTCGATCATCGAAAAGCAGAGTGTGCGAATACTGTGCTGTTGTGATTGCACAGAGATGCATAAGTTGATGTTTGATCGAGTGTTGCTATGTTTGCACGGTCAGTGCAAAAGTTGGTTTTGACCAAATGCAGCTGTAACAGAACAGAAAGAGATTTGAGGACAGACTTGTACCAGACCGAAGGACTGTGTTTTGTGCAAACCAAAGAAATAGGAAGAGGAAATACTTGTGCCAGACTGAAGGACTGTGTTTGGTGTAGATCAGAGAAAAATATAGAGGACATTTGTGCTAGACTAAAGGACTATTTTTAGTGCATTTTTGAGGACCAGCTTTGAGGTGATAGAGTTGAGGACAGAGGTCTCCATCCAAAGCAGGGAAGACAGGTGTCTTATATGGATAGAGTTCCACTTGCTAAGGGCAACAGAGGTAGAGGTCTTCTAGAGGATCACTAGCCAGAGCAGAGTTTGGGGATTGGTGTCTCCTTTGGGTTGGTACCCATAAACATTGTAATCGGGAAAGGTTTTCCCATATTTGGTTGATAAAATTTTAGTGAAAATTTTATCCGTGGAGTAGCCCACCTTGTGTGTACCACGTAAATTGTTGTGTCTCTATTGTGGATGGTGTTTTCTATATTGCTTTGATTTTTGCTTGATACTGCTTTCTATACACTGCATAATATTGTATTAAAAGTTAAGTTGAAGGAAAAAGTAAAAAGTGGTCTTATACTGTTCACCCCCCCTCTCAGTATAAGCTTGTGTTCTTCAAGATTATGTTTTGGTAGGAAATATTTGTCTCCTCAATTGAGGAATAATTAATTCAGCTTATGTACCATTATCAATTTTTATTTGACTCATGAATCCATGTTTTCTTGGTTCAAGCATTTCTCATAGACTAGATGGAAGTTTTAATGTTGTGCTTCATCATGGATTACAAAATCTCCAATATTGGGACTTATCCCAAGGTGTGGGATCCTCTAGCACTCCTTTGGTTGTCTATCAAGACTTTTTTTGGATGAAGTTTTACATAAGTTTTAATTATCAGGAGTCTTTTAGCCTGTTCTCTATGAGCTAGTCAAAACTTTAATCATTGGTTAATAGGGGTTTGCCTTAGTCATAAGTGGGTAGTAGATAACCACTACAAGTATGATGGGGGTGATTGGAGTATCCTATAAATTCAACCTAAGACTTAAATATGTAAGTGTAACTTACCAAACTCTCTACTACTAAGAATCTATCTAGTCTCTTAGAAATTTTATCAATTTCTATCCTCATGTTTCTCCAATTTGGGGTAGATTTTATAGGTGCCAAGTCTATCGGACCATTGGATTAAAAATTTTGAATGAAGTAATTAGCTAGAGGATCAATTCTAGCAATAACACCGTACACTTCACTTCTATAAAGAGTTAAGTTTAAATCACCTCCTATAATTAAATTATTAGCTTCTAAAAACTTTTGATCTATGAGCTTATCTCAATAATGTATCTTGTCTTTGTAGAGGCCATAAATGTTCACCATTGTCACTATTTTTCTAAGATCCACTAAAAGGAATTTAGTCCCTACTCTTGATTCGAGCAACGTAAATTTAGTTAGCCTAAATTAATTTATCTTCCATCCTATGGCCACTCCTCCTGAGGCCCCTACAACATTAAGGGCCAAAAAATCGTATACTTTAAGCAATTTACTAATATCTACTAAATTGTGTTGAAGTATAATAGAAGGATGCATACTTTTGCTAGTAATTACTGAGATTTAGCTATTGGGGCTCACTCTTGGGTTACACTCTCTATTAGCTAATACTTCACCCTAGCTTGCACTCAATCCCATTTTGCACTTGCACTCACTTCTACTAATGCTCGCTTTGCACTCCCTCCTTACTTGCACTTGCTCCTATCTCTTCTTTCTCTTGGAGTTTCTTCACTTTGATAATTTTTTGGAAATAATGTTCTATACGTTCATGGTAAGGGTTTGAAGCATTGATGTAGTCTATATGAACCCACTTCTATTTTGTCATTATTAAATTTTGGCTTCCACTCCTTTCTATTTGACTTGCAAAAAATTAATGCTCTTCTTCAATAGATAATACCATTATTTATTTATTATAATATTTTTATTTAATTAATCAAATAAAGTTGAAATATTTGTTATTTTAAATTATATTGCATTGTAATATTTCTAGAAGTATTTACATTGCTATTAAATTGTTATATAAAATTGAAATGGTTATTTATTTTCAATTTTTTTAATGTGGGATTGAAATGGGTCTGCCCATATTACATCATCACCATGTAGTGGTATTACAATAGCTTGGATATTATCCATTTATTACTTGACAAGACTCCTTGAATGTTGAAGAATCTAAAAACTTGATCTAAATATAATAGCTTGTATATTATCTGGTATCACTTGATAATACTCCTCCTTTAATGTTAAGGAATCTAATCAATTGAGTTAAATCCATTTGATAAAAATGTTAGGATAAAACATGGGTTTTTATGAGGGGTTTGGTCGCTTATACCAAGGTTTTTGAAGTTGGGTCTCTAGATGAAAACCCAAGAACTTACCACTATGGTATCCCTCCTGGGACAAGTTGAAATTCTTATTAAGGATAAAAATAAATATTATTATTTTTTGTTAGTGATTTAAAATGGTTATATGAAATTGAAATACATCTATAAGTAGTGAGACAACATGTTACTATAATATTTTGATAAATTGTATAATGATATAAATATAGTTATATGTAATAGAAATGCTTATTATTTTTATTTAATATTATATTTGTGCTAAAAAGTGATTGATATTAAAAACACATTATGATTTATTTTTAAATTTCATAAGTTCTATAAAATAAAAATAATTTATTAGTATTGCATAATAAGTGGTATTATAATATCAAATGATATTAGAGTAGCAACAACAATAAACAACCATGCTCTAACATCCAAGTTGTACTAGAGATGATTAACTCATCAAGACCAACTTTGGAGCCAAGTATTGAAAGCTAAATACTATCCCTCATAAAATATAGAAGATCTTCCTTGGCTTCCGGTAACTAGAGAGGAATCAGAGACCTAAAATGCTATTAAGAGAGGGACACCACTTATCAAAGAAGGGTTATACTAAAAAGTCAGGGATGGTAGGACTGCTAGACTATGGGAAGATTCATGGAATAATTTTCCTCTATAATTGATCAATACTCCCACTTAAGAGGTTGTAGATAAAATTTACAAAGGAAAGAGTAATATCTCATAAGCCATTATTTTAAACCACCAGATCAAAAATAAGACAATGTTGGTCAGTAGTAAGTCCTAGACAAGGGGCCAAAGAAATAATGGACTCAGGAGAAAAGAGAACTAAAAGAAATCTTGGATGAAAGGAAGTGGCAAAGGAAAAATGGATCTAATCAACTAGCTTGAGGGAATAGCAAATTAGGAAGTTACATTGTCAAAGTAGGTTACTAAAAGATTATCCACAACATTCAAATTAGTCTATAGTCCCCCTGGTTGAAATTATGATAACCCAAAGGATGCCCAAATATAAACTACTTTATATAGTTGTTTGCATATAAGAGTATTATGACTCTAGATAACTTGAGGAGATGTGGATTTATTGGACCTAAATCATTTGTAATGTATCACCAAGAGGAGGAAACAATGGGCCACCTCTTTTTTGAGCCTCTATTCCCGAAAAGTATGGAGTTTGTGGTACAATAGTTTTTTCTAGTTAGAAAGATCCATTCCCACTGAGAACAACTTTTGGGACTATTGAAAGACCAATAGATTGAAATTAAATACCGTGTAGTTGAGTTTGGGTTTCATCTGCTAACAAATTTGGTTGGAATGTAACAACAAAATTTTTAAAGAATAATTTAGACTAGAGGAAAGAATTTGAGGAACTCTTATTTGGAATATTTTAGAGACGATATAGGCTATAATTTAGGAGGACTCTCAAATGGTAGATGATGAAGCATATATATGGACACAAACCTAGAAGCAACTACAATATGAGAACTAAGAAAGGGAGGATAAGAATAGAAAGAGAGATTTGTAGATTTGGGATGAAGGCTAGGGATTCAAAAGGAGAGGGTGAATGGAACACCTTAAGGGATCATCTAGTAGGAAATGGAACATCCAAAAGTTGGATAATTAAAGAAATAGAGCTAAGCTGCATTTTAAGCATTGCTAAGAAAGATAGACTATCAAAAGTAAATATATAACTTGAGTTTTTTTTAATAAAATTTTTACATTTTCACTCAAAAAATATCAAATAACATTAGTTCAATCAATTATATTCCTCAATATTTGATGAGATCAATGTTCAAATCTTGCTAAGCTATACATGAATAGTATCCAAGTTGTTGTAATACCACTAGGTGGTGGTGATGTAAAAAGAGTCAGACCCATTTCAATCCCACATAACCAATTTAAAAAAAATAGGTATTATTATAATATTTTAATGACCCATATAATTATAATAATTTTAAAGTATATAAAATTTAAATGTTGGTTACTTTTATTAAAATATTATATGATATTAAAAGTGCTAAGATTTAAATAATATTTTTTTTGAAAAAAATTGAAAAACTTGTATTAATACAAAGAGCAGATACAAGAGGGAGCAAAAACATCCCAACCAAGAACCAGGAAGCAAGAAACCAAGACAAAGTGCAAGAGGGCAGCACTTCCCATCTCTAAGCACAAGAAGAAAACCAGGCGCAAAATTGCACGATATCGCGACAGTCAAGCTAGCCCAGGCCACAACCGAGCAACCGGTCGCAAAATCGCGATAGCCAAAGCCAGCAGCTCCTGACCACCAAAAATGTCACGATATCGCGACGGATTCTCCACAAAGCAGTCAGCCCTCAAAAAGGTCGCGATATCACGACGCATTTTCCTTTTGCCACCTTTACGCCAGAAGTGTCGCGATATCACGACAAGATTGCCCTTCTACAACAAATCCTCCCAAGTGTCGCGAAATCATGACAAGTTAACCACTTGGCGACCATTCATCAAAAGTGTTGCGAAATCGCGACCAGATTTCCAAATAGATTTAGCACGCCAAAAGTGATGCGAAATCGCTACATGTTTACTCCTCAGAACCCAGTGCTCAAAAATGTCGTGAAATCGCGACAAGTTGTCCCCTTTGAGCCCTTTCCTCGAAAATGTCACGAAATCGCGACGGTTTTTCTTCATTATGCCAAAAGTCCAGAACCGTCGCGAAATCACGACAACATTTCTTCTTAACACCGAGATGCCAAAATTGTCCCGAAATCGCGACGAATTTTCCTCTTGAGGCACAAGCTCAAAAAAGGTCACGAAATCACGACGTCTTTTCCAAAAGTCATCAGTCCGCCAAAAATGTCGCGAAATCACGACAGTTCTTCTTTCTGGCTCCCAGTATTCAAAAACGTCGCGATATCGCGACGGTTTCTCCCCTTGTCTTCGAATCACCAAAACTGTCGTGATATCGTGACTGTTTTCCTCCTTGTTGCCCCTGCATCCAAAGCGTCACAAAATCGCTGATGCTTCCTGCAAAAGGCCCCTACGACATAACAGGTCATGAAATCGCGACACCTTCCAGCCCTTAGTAGCGACAACACAACAGGTCACGAAATCGTGACAGCAACTTGCCAAGGGTTGCAATGGCGTGACATGTCGCGATATCATGATAGGAACCCTCCAAAGGCCGTGGTGACGAAACGATATCGCGACAGTTTCCTACCAAGGGATGCGACAGCACAGCAGGTCATGAAAACGTGATGAAAACCATCCTTAGCACAAAATTTTCTCATTGGCTCAAGAATTTTGCAAGTCCCTGTCTAATAACATCATCTTCCATAGGCATGTCACTATGCAGCTATACTCCTACCTCCTTTTCCGCACCCATCTTTGCAAGGAAATCGACCGTCGAATTTAAATCACGACTCACATGGATAGGGATCACATCTTCTAATTCCCTCCAAAGGTCCTTGATTTGAGAGACTAAAATCTGTATCTTCCAAGATTTCAAAGCAAAGTTCCTCATACAATCAAGAGCGCCAACCAGAATTTGAGAATCTGTCTCAAGGATTATCTTTCTGTATCCCTGATTGACAGCCCAGATGGAAGCAATTTTGATAGCATAGGCTTCGGATTCATTATTGGTGGCTCTTCCCAGACCCTGCAGTTCCCAGTAAAGCACAGTTCTAGCATGATCACGACACACAACACCGATTCCAGCATTTCTCGGATTGCCCTTTGCAGCTTCGTCTGTGTTAATTTTAACCCAGCCTGCTGGGGGGGTTTCCAACTGGCTATGTTCTTTCTAACCTGTGCAACAGCTCTCTCTTCCTGTGGACCCAGCTCAACCGAAATTTCCTCTTCAGCATATATGGCAACCGTCTCTGTGACTTTGCTCCAGATAACCTGCCATATTCCATCTAGCGAGGAGAAGGTCTCTCTAAAGATTCAAGTGTTTCTTTCTAGCCACACTTGCCACCAGATGAAGAAAAGACCAAGTTCCCACCCCAGTCGGAGGGCTTTAGATTTAAATCTACCTTTCTTCCATATTTTCCAGATATTGTTCCGAGTCAGAGCACCATTACTCTGGAGTTTAAAATGAGAGAACCACCGATTCCAAATCTGACCTGTGAAGGAGCACTCAAACATCAAATGATCAGCAGTCTCCTCATTATTATGACATAAAATACACTGAGAAGGACCAATGATTCCTCTGTTTCTGAGGTTATCAAAGGTGAGAATGCCATTGTGCATAAACTGCCAGGCAAAGAAGTTCACTTTCGGCCAGCACTTGGAATGCCAAATCTTCTTCCAATTTTGAACCGAAAATACATGCGGGGGAGGCTCTGGGAGGATCTGATCATATCTAGCCTTCACTATATAAACCCCAAGGTTCCCATGTCCCCATGCTAACTCATCCTATTCATATCTGCCCGTGAGAAACCTTGCTGTCAAGATGTTGGTCAAAATGGTTGCCAGCTCCGGAGGGATTGTGACTGGCCACTCCTCCAACCGCTTAAACTTCTTGAATTTATACTCACCCAATTGGCTAGTGTTGAAATAATTCTCAATAGTGACCCAGCCCTTGGATTCTATGGCAGTTTTAATTGGAAGCAATTCAGGAAACTCAGCAATGATGGGTGGATACTGGTCCCATGAGTCAGTCCAAAAACGTGCCTTTTCCCCTATTCCCAATTTCCAGAACAATGGGTCTTTAATAACTTGAGATCCCAGCTTGAGAGCTTGCCAAACTAGGGATCCATTACCATCCAAAGGGAAGTGGCTAACTTCAAAGGGGTGAAATTGGCCCAGATATTTGCTGGTTAATATTCTGCTGAATAATGTTGATGGCTGGGAGATCCATCTCCAATACAATTTACCTGCTAAGGCTTTGTTGTTGAGTTTAGAGCTTCTCAATCCCAGCCCTCCTTTTTATTTGGGCTGAGTAACTTTATCCCAGCCAACCAAGGCCCATTTCCTCTCACCTTTTACTCCTTCCCATAAGAATCTTCTGGCCAATTTGTCCAGCTCTTTCCAAATAGAAGGTGGGGCAGCCAGGATAGAGAATTTATAGATTGGCATGGCCTGAATAATGCGACTGTAAGAAAGTTAATCTGCCATCATATCTTAACCATTTATGAGACCAATGGTTCATTCTATCTTTGATGCCATCCAAAAGATCTTTCCAAATGTCATTTTTCAATTTCTTGAAGTGCAAAGGAACCCCCAAGTAGACTATAGGAAGAGATGTTCTAGTGAAGCCCAAAATCTCTATAATTCTGTCCTGTAGCCTTTGGTCAAGGTTGAAAAAGACCACTTTGGATTTTTTGTCATTGATAACCTGATTGGAGGCCCTAAGGTAAACATTAAGAGAATATCTGATTCCCCTGGCTTCCCTGAGACTGGCCACTCCAACCAGGCCAGTATCATCCACAAATTGTAAATGAGTCAAAATTTCTTCACCAACCTTAATACCTGTTATCAGGCCTTGATGTCTTCTTTTCAAGAAGAGTCTACCTAATCCTTCAGCCAAGATAAGGAATAGATAGGGAGAGCAAGGGTCCCCTTGTCGGAGACCACGAGAGGCTCCAAAAGGAGGCGAGGGAAGCCCATTAATTAGAACAGAATAAGAAGGCATGGAAACACAGCTCATGACCCAGTCTATCCAGTCCTGGGAAAAACCAAATGCAGCCAAAATCCTTGACAGGAAGCCCCACTCCACTCTATCATAAGCCTTGGACATATCCAGTTTGATGAACATTCCTTTGTTACCATAATTTTGCAATGAATGAATAGCCTCCTGGGCAAGAACCACTCCATCCAAGATCTATCTACCCTCTACAAATCCCCCTTGTTCTGAGGAAATGATGTTATGAAGGAGAGGTTTATGACGTTCAGCGATTATCTTTGTGATAATTTTATAAATCACATTACATAAGGCAATAGGTCTGAAGTCAGAGATATGAACCCCTTCCTCCCCCTTTGGAATTAAAGAGATGAAGGTGTGATTTAGTGCCTTAAGCATTCTCTTATTAGTTCTGGACTCCTCTATAACAACCAAAACATCTTCCTCCAAGGTATCCCAAAAGGCCTGGAAAAACTCAATAGGAAAACCATCTGGACCGGGAGATTTGCCTGTGCTCATTCCAAAGACCACATTCTTCAATTCATCTCTATCAATGGGTCTAAGGAGAGCCTGATTTTCTTCTTGAGTGATAATAGGGGGAATAACATCAAGAACTTCATTTTGAGCCCCCACATCTTGCTCCCTATTTTCTGCAAAAAGCTTGGAGAAATAATCCACTGAGTGGGAGTGCATGCCAGGAAGAGTATCAAAGGAGTGTCCATTCTCATCTTGTAGTACTGCCATGTTATTCATCTATCTTCTAGCACAGGCTGATCAATGGAAAAACTTTGTATTTCTATCTCCTTCCAATAACCAAGAATTTCTAGCCCGCTGTTTCTAGTAAATTTCCTCTTGGTTATCAATTTCCTCAACAAATTTGTGCAAGGCATCATATTCAGTTTTGAGCTGTTCAGTAATTATTCCTTCCCTGAATTGTTTCTGCACCTCCTCCCAGCGGGCCATCAAGGGAGCTCTTTGCAGCTGGAAATCCGACTTATTGGCGTGCCTCCACTATTTCAATTTAATTTTGACAAAATGAAGCTGTTTGTGGAATTTAAACATTGTTGTCCCAAAAGGTGGACGACCTACATCCCACCATTGTGGAATTTTCTCATGAAGGTCCTCCTTTTGTAGCCAAAAATTCTCAAATCTAAACGGTTTGTGGTGCTGCCCTGTCTGAGTCCCACCCTCCAGCAGGATGGGAGAGTGATCGAAAATCGGGCCGTCCAAAATCTAGAATTTAACATTCCACTTCACAAATGCCTCCTCTGAGACCAAAAAGTGATCCAGCTTTACCTTCCGACAGTGTGGCTCCCTCCTCTTGTTAGTCCAAGTGAAAAAAGTTCCAGGGCCTTGGATATCCACTAAGTGAAAAGCCTGGACCTGGGCAATCAGAAGCCTATCCCCCGGGTCCAAAACAGGGGTTCCACCTTCTTGATCCCGAGCAGATAATTTGGCATTAAAGTCTCTAGCAATGATCCAGTCAAAAACTTGTCTTGAGGACATCATGTTGTGAACAACTTTCCATTGGAGCCTCTGACCATCAAGGCTTTGAGCCCCATAGAAATTTGTAATTAAAACATGCTCAGCTGTGACATTATTCCTAAAAAGATATGTGAGAACACCCCTCCAGGCTATATGTTCTAAAGCAGACCATTACAGAGGGTTCCAAAAAGTGACAATTCCCCTTGAGGCACATTGAGCAGCCACATCCATATAACCAGCTCCCCTCCATATTTTACTAACTGTTCTGCACATAAGTTCTAAAGACATTTTTGTCTCCTGGATGAGCAAAATGTCTGTTTTGCATTTTCCTATGAGTCTTTGAACAGCAGATTGATGGGTTTTGCTATTTAAACCCCTAACATTCTAGGATTGAATAATCATTGGAAACCTTGAGAGCAATAAGAATCAATTGTTCTCACCTATCCTCCAGTGACCAGCTTGTCTCCTTGCGTTGCTATTAGGTCCTTATTAGACTTCCTGCCTGCTCCTTGAGAATTGTTATTCTTGGATCGCTTTTCCACCTGAGTAATCCCCAGGGCTGGCCTTTCTCTGTTCTTTTCTGCACTTCCCATACTGACATCCTTACTTTCCAGCTGAACTTGGGAATGTATTATCAATGCCCCTGGATTCTCTGGTTGCAAAATGTCCATGGACTCATTTGACTGTTCTAGGACTGGAGGAGATGAGGGAGAAGAGTGTGGGAGGGTATTGTTAGTCTCAATATTTCCATCCATTCCTTCCATGGCTTGGTCCTCTTGATCAACTAGTGATTTAAAAATTTCATACCGGTTCGCTGGCCTGAGTTGAGCTTGCTCCTTGCCAGTTTTCTTCTGTTTTCGCCTTCGTTTGGGTTGTTCAAATCCATCCTTCTGCACATCATTTCCCTATGCAATATTAACATAATCTTTCTCAAGAGTGGACTTCCCTTCCCTTGGGTGGTTTGGTGCACCCCACGGAGCCTCCTCTTTTGTGTTTCCAAGGCTTGGACAAAACCTTGCCAAATGGCCATGCTTATGGCACACTCTGCATCTAAATGGCAGGGCCTCGTAATCCAACTGCTGTATCCATGACATACCTGCTAACTCAAGTTCCACCTTTGTTGGGAGAGGCTGGCTTATATCCATTTCTACACAGATTCTAGCAAAAACAACTGCATTACCCTCTATGGTATCTCTAGAGACACCCAGATGTCTGCCAAGAGAACTACCAATCATCTCCAAAACCTGCTCACCCCAGAACTCCATCGGGAGAGCGTATAATCGAATCCAGATCGGGACGGTCATGGGTTCGATACGAGGATCGAAACCCACTCTCCAGGGTTGAACAAATAACCCTGCTGGGCCATGGTTTCTTTTTTCTGATTCAAATGCTCTATTTTTGTCGGCTAAAGAAGAGAAACTAATAATGAAATACCCATTACTTATGAACCATAAGGAGTACTCACCGTGAGGCTCCCAGTTCTGTCGGACCCAGGTGTGCAGAAAATTCAGGGTAGGCCGAATACCCATGAATTTAAAAATCAGATCGTGGTTAGCGCGGTAGATGATTGTGTCCTCGACCATTTTTGGTTCAATGAAAATCTTTGGTCTGGAAGTGGCTTGCGGGAGGCATCCATTAACGCGATGAGCAGTTGAGTTCTTGCCCGCATTCTTGAGGAACGATTGAAACGCATTTCTCTGGGCTTCAACATTGGAAGATGAAGCATTCTCCTTTACCATCTCAGCATATGAGTTCTTTCTCCCAGGTAGAGGGTCTGGAGGAGACCCCATAGGGCCCTCCTGGGACGGTAGAAAACCCTTCAGAGAACCACAGCGTCGAATCACCAGAGGCCCTGGATTTTCCAGCACTCCAGAAACCCTAGAGCAATGCCCGACGCCTGCTCAGAAAATTTCCCGCCAAATCACCAGAGCTCCGTTTCGAAAGTTTCCCTTTCCTTTATCCACACATTTGTTCCAAGATTTAAATAATATTACATCAAGAATTGCTTATAATAACATTGTATTTCAATCAATCACTAATATGTTAACCTACCCTTATGAAACATCTTATCTATTTAAGTTTGGTATAATTAATAGAAAATTTTATATTTTCTTGATGCTATAATTTCATTTGTTTTTACAAAAAAAAATTTAAAATTTGGTACAACTAGTCCTTTAAGTCAATGCAAAAAATACTCTTATCTAATTAAATTTGGTATAATTAATACTTTGAGTTAATATAAATTAATCCATCAAGTTAATATAAAACAAATTCCATATTTGGTTGATGGTATATTTTTATTAGTTTTTACAACTAATCCTCAACAAAACCAAATCTTTTCTATTCAAGTTTGGTATAACAAATCCTTTAAATCAATATAAAAAATTATATTTGATTGATGGTATAGTTTCATTAATTAAAAATAAATAAATAAATAAATGGTACAATCAATCTTTTAAGTAAACATCAATTTTTTTTATCTATTATATTATTAATCTTTTAAATCAATATAAAAACTTTATATTTGATTAAGGATATAATTTTATTAATTAAAAATAAATAAGTTAAAAAGAACGGTACAACTAATCCTTTTAAGTCCACGTTAAAAAAAAAATGTAAAAGTTATGAAACCAAACATGAGAATCTTCTATAATTGGCCTTTTTTGGGAGGAGGGGAGGGGAATCAACTGAATATATTGGTTGTATTATCAAGTGTTTGTGTGGGGTAATATTTTTTATATATTTATTATAAAGATTGAACTTAATTTATATCATTCATATTGAATCTTTCTTATTTTTTAATAAAATCAGTTTATTTATTTATTTTAATTATATCACGCTTATAGATGGGCTGCTTAACCCTAGGGAGTTCATACATATGAAATAGAAATTAAATCCATGAGGCAAATTATATACATAAACGAGCATAATATCACAAACATAGAATACTGCAGATTTACATATCTCTAATTTTATTTTGAAATTTTTCTTAAACCAGCAACCAAGTTTTGAAAGACCACAATCATTCATACATATGAGATAGAAATTAAATCCATGAGGCAAATAATATACATAAACGAGCATAATATCACAAACACAATACTGCAGATTTACATATCTCTAATTTTATTTTGAATTTTTTCTTAAACCAACAACCAAGTTTTGAAAGACCACAATCATTCATCTTAAAAATCAATCCCTATATTTTTCTCAATTCTCTTACACTTCTAAAAGGCTAGAACAACTATTTTTTTTTTTAAACCAATCAGCCTTATATGATTCAGTCCTAAATATCCATCTTATTCAGCCTCTGCTTTTGGTCTTAAGACGGACCCTGGGATGCCATTTACACATGCACAAAGCTTGGGATATTATACTGCATGTACCCTTTTCACATGTAAGTATTGCTTCTAAAGCTTATTTTGATTATATTGTTAATTAGCTAGTTGCCTATTAGAGGATCATCTATTTGTTCGAGGAATGCATAATTTTATTAAATCAAAGGATATAAGAAATGATACATATAATAGATACAAAGAGCCTTACAAGATAAGGTTGATATCCATAATAAAGAAAGCGATATGAAATGCAACAAATAAATGCATGAAAAATGAAATCTAACAATGCTAGAAAGTAATAAAAATGTTGTTAAATCTAATAAAAGCAAGAAAGAAAGTAAACATGAATTTTGACCATCTCGGGGTGTGAGACAATTGCTAAATTGTGAGTGAATTCCTTGTAGTCAATGCGAGGTGATGTTGGGTTTGATCCGTGGGATTGATGTTCAAGGGTGCACTCATGAAGAACGACTTGGTGGCGGTATTTGACAGTTAAGAAAGGGTGTTAGATGATGCAAGAAGTACAAATTTGATCTTCAACCTTCGAGATGATCCATTGGTATGCTTGGAAACTCCATGGTTGAATTTTTGGTAGCACTTCGTTGCTTTGAGAGTGAGAGCTCTTTGATTCTTTAATTTGACAACAATTTGACGTATAAAAATTTGGATGTATTCAATGAGGGCTAAGTGCCTTTAAATAGACTTCCAAATGGGAGTCCAAAGCTTGTAAGATAAGCCAAGAAGCGGTTGGGATCAAGAAATGTAACTGTTTCTTGATAACCATCACACAACTTGACTCTGTTGTATTGCTTCTCTTAGGTGGCATGCATAACTATTTGAACCATGGTGGGAACTTGCTTCTGGTGCAGCCATCTTGGGTTGAGATGGTCATGATTGTGGTTCATCTCAGGGAGAGATGGTCACTATGGACATCATCCTTTGATGAGACAATCATGGCTGCAAAGGGTAATTATTTTATGTTTTAGTGGTGAAAATTACTGTTAAGCCCTAGGGTTACCCAAGGTGGGGCATATGGCCTGAAAATGTGTCCATATAGGTAGTCTCCTCAACATGACATATTTTAGGTGTCTACAAATTCTCTTTTTTGGATGCATTCTGTGAAAACACGATGCAGAGCAAAAATAGATGACCTAAAGTAAAATTAAGGATTGATGGTGTTCATCGATCTAATCATTGCTTCATTGCTTCCAACACTTTGGTGGACTTAGACTTGATCTTGGTAACTTTTTCAACGATCAGTAGATCTTAAGAGTCTACGAGGCTAGGTTTTAGGTATACCAAGGGTTTTTTTTGAGATATCTGCTTTTACGCTGGCAAGGAGGAAAGTGTATGATAGTTATTGGTAATGCTTCTTGAATGAATGTGATTTGCATTGATTAGGTGTTTGATTATTGATTTAATTATGAATATTGTGATTATATGACTACCCCCTCAAGTGACGAGTCGATGAGGAGATGAAAAGTGATGAAAACGACGAGTCGCTTAACCAAGATAACTTGTTTTGGGCTTTGTAATACTTTGCAAAAGTGAAAGGGGGAAAATCCTATTACAACTATGACTTTAACCATTACTGGTAATTGTATATATCTATCCCTTGGATCAGTACAACCACATGGATTTCTTAGGGAATTGGCATGATAAAAATTCAAATTTTTCATGAGTTAAATCACTATTCAATGGACCTTATGGTAATCTACCCATTTGATTGGATTGCATGGATAATTAGTCATTGCAACCATTAGGTGTATACAATAAATTACTGTATATGAGGATCACTATATGGCCTTCTTAGGAAGTTGAGATGATAGCACTTTGATTCATTTGGAAGCCTTTTGAAATGTTTTTGACCAAAGGAATTGGGGTACCTTTGGAGCTTTTTTCTTTTCTTGTTTTTCTTTGTGAGTAGCCTTATGGTAATGTACTCATCTTACCGGATTGCATGAATAACAAATCGCTGCAACTGTCAAGTGACTAGAGTAGATCACTAGATATGAGGTTCAATCGAGATTTTTGATTTGATGGTTGTAAGCATTTTTTTGGAGTTTTATATTATTTTTAAGGTTTTATGTCTGCTTATTTTTGTGATTTAATTTTTTTGGTTTGTGAGCATTTTTTTATTTTTGCCATATTTTTGGGGCTATTTTGGGAAGAAACTATCCTTGTTTGAGGGTTTGGGGGCCATATCGAGGTGGGACGACCACTTTTAAATTACAACAGTCAATTTTTTTACGATTTTGGCAACCGTATTGGGGTGATCTATAGACCGTATTGCATTGAGACAACCGTAAATCTTTTTAATTTTTAATTGATTTTTTTTTTTTTTAGTTTTTGATTGATTTTTTTTATTTAATTTTTTTTATTTGATTGATTTTTTTATTTTTGATTGATTTTTTAATTTATTTTTTTCAATTTTTGATTGATTTTTTTAATTTATTTTAATTGATATTTTATTTATTTATGTGTGACCTGATTGTTTTTTTTTGAAAATTTTGAAAAAACTTGTATTAAAACAAAGATCAATTACAATATGGGAAGAGACTCTTCCCAGCCGAATTCAAAGAGAACACAAGCTTACAATAGAAGAAGAAGACTTGCAATGGAGCCAAATCTCCTAAATCAATAACTAGCTAGCAAGGGATCGGCATGGACAGATGATGCAACTTGTCACGAAAACGCGACATGTCGCGATATCGCGACACCTTTTCTCCTTTGGCCGTGAAAAAGCAACATGTCACGATATCGCGACACCTTTTCTCTCTTGGCCACGAAAAAGCAACATGTCACGATATCGCGACACCTTTTCTCCGATGGCCGCGAAAAAGCAACATGTCGCGATATCGCGACAACTTTCCTCCAACTACCGCGACGGCGCAACATGTTGCGATAGCAACATGTCACGATATCGCGACAACTTTCCTCCAACGACCACGACGGCGCAACATGTCGCGATATCGTGACAACTTTCCTCCAACGACCGTGACGGCGCAACATGTCACGATATCGTGACAACTTTCCTCCAGCGACCGCGACGGCACAACATGTCGTGATATCGCGACAACTTTCCTCCAGCGACCACGATGGCGCAACATGTCACGATATCATGACAACTTTCCTCCAACGACCGTGACGATGCAACATGTCACGAAATCGTGACAACTTTCCTCCAACGATCGCGATGGCACAACATGTCGTGATATCGTGACAACTTTCCTCCAGCAACCGCGATGGCGCAACATGTCACGATATCATGACAACTTTCCACCAGCGACCGTGACAGCGCAACATGTCACGAAATCGCGACAACTTTCCAATGGCGCAACATGTCGCGATATCGTGACAACTTTCCACCAGCGATCGCGACGGTGCAACATGTCGCGATATCGTGACAACTTTCCTCCAATGATCGCGATGGCGCAACACGTCGTGATATCATGACAACTTTCCTCCAGCAGCTGCAACGGCGCAACATGTCGCGATATCATGACAACTTTCCTCCAGTAGCCATGACGGCGCAACATGTCGTGATATCATGACAACTTTCCTCCAGTGACCGCGATGGCGCAACATGTCACGATATCATGACAACTTTCCTCAAGAGACCACGACGGTGCAACATGTCACGATATCGCGACAACTTTCCTCCAGAGACCGCGACGACGCAACATGTCATGATATCGCGACAACTTCCCTCCCTTTGCTTTTTCTTTGATCATTTGTTCAAGGACCTTTCCAGACCCTGCCTGATCACCTCATCCTCAATAGCCATGTCACTGTGAAGCTGAACCCCTGCCTCCTTCTCAGCACCCATCTTAGCCAGGAAGTCGGCCGCGTTGTTTAAATCTCGACTCACATAAACTGGAATCACATCATCTAATTCCTTCCATAATTCCTTAATTTGAGTGACAAGAATCCTCAACCTCCATGCTTTCAAAGCAAAGTTTCTCATGCAATCAAGAGCTCCAACCATTATTTGAGAGTCTGATTCAATAATGATCCTCCTGTGGCCCTGTTTCACTGCCCAAATAGAAGCGGATTTGATAGCTATGGCTTCTGCTTCATTGTTTGTGGCTCTTCCCAAGCCTTGCAGTTCCCAATATAGCACTGATCCATCATGATTCCGGCAAACCACTCCAATTTCGGCACTACCCGGATTGCCCTTTGCAGCTCCGTCAGTATTAATTTTAATCCAGCCTTCTGGTGGTGGTTTCCAACTAGCTCTGTCCTGTCCCTCTTGCTCTTCAACTCCCTCTTCCATTGGCCCAGTAACAACCTGAGTTTCCTCTATAGCATAGACAACAACAGTTTCTGTAACTTTGCTCCAGATGATCTGCCAAACTCCATCTAACGAGGAAAAAATTTCTCTAAAAATTCTCGCATTTCTCTCCAACCACACTTGCCACCAAATGAAGTTTAGTCCAAGCTCCCAACCAATTCGAAGAGCTTTAGATTTAAATCTACCACTCTTCCATGTTTTCCAGATATTAGTCCGATTCAAGTCACCATTAACTTGAATTTTATAGCAAGAAAGCCAACGCTTCCAAATCTGACGCGTGAAAGGGCACTCAAACATCAGGTGATCAGTTGTTTCCTCGTTCTTGTAGCATAAAACACATTGAGATGGACCGATGATTCCTCTACATCTGAGATTGTCAAAAGAGAGAATTTCGTTGTGCATAAACTGCCAGGCAAAAAAGTTTACTTTCGGCCAGCCCTTGGAGTGCCAAATATTTTTCCAATCCTCAACCGGGAATGAATGGGGGGGAGGCTCTGGGAGGATCTTCTCATATCCGTCCTTCACTGTATAGA
The DNA here is from genome assembly GCA_028583015.1 of Wollemia nobilis. Lineage (NCBI taxonomy): Eukaryota > Viridiplantae > Streptophyta > Pinopsida > Araucariales > Araucariaceae > Wollemia > Wollemia nobilis. The sequence goes on along the minus strand of JAQPPZ010004733.1, from coordinate 122,165 downwards.
CACCAAGGCTCCCATAGCCCCAAGCTAATTCATCCTCCTCGTCTCTACCTGTGAGAAATATTTCTGACAAGATTTTAGTCATGATGGGTGCCAACTCCGGAGGGATTGAAATTGGCCACTCCTCCAGCTTCTTAAACTTCTTAAACTTATACTCCCCCAGCTGACTAGTGATGAAATAACTATCAATGTGAACCCATCCTTTGGTTTCTATGGCAGTTTTTATTGGTTGCAATTCAAGAAATTCAACAATGATGGGTGGGTACTGATCCCAAGAGTCTGTCCAAAAACGAGCCTTCTCCCCTCTCCCCACTTTCCAAAACAATCGATCTTTAACCACCTGAGATCCTATCTTGAGAGCCTGCCACACTAGGGATCCAGGGCCATCCAAAGGGAAATGACCCACCTCATTGGGGTTAACATGACCCAAATATTTACTAGTTAGGATTCTGTTGAATAAGGAGGTTGGTTGGGAAATCCACCTCCAGTACAGCTTTCCAGCCAAAGCTTTATTATTGAACTTGGATCTTCTCAGTCCCAACCCTCCTTTTACCTTGGGCTGGGTAACTTTATCCCAACCAACTAAGGCCCATTTCCTCTCTCCTTTTACTCCTTCCCATAAAAATCTTCTAGCCATATTGTCCAGCTCTTTCCATATCTTATGTGGGGCAGCCAGGATAGAGAATTTGTAAATTGGCATGGCCTGAATGACTGACTGTAAAAAAGTTAATCTACCCCCATAGCTTAACCATTTGTGAGACCAATGATTCATTCTATCTTTGATACCATCCAAAAGATCCTTCCAGATATCCATTTTTAATTTTTTGAAATGCAAAGGAACCCCCAAGTAAACCACTAGAAGAGAAGTCCTTGTGAATCCCAAGATCTCTAGAACTCTGTCCTGGAGCCTTTGATCAAGATTGAGAAAGACCACTTTGGATTTTTTATCATTGATGACTTGGTTTGAAGCCCTAAGGTAGACATTAAGAGTATCTCTGATCACTCTTGCTTCCCTGAAGCTGGCCACTCCAACCAATCTTGTATCATCCACAAATTGTAAGTGAGTCAAAAATTCCTCACCCACCTTGATACCTGTTAGCAAACCTTGATGTCTTCTCCTCAAGAAAAGTCTACCTAATCCTTCAGCCAAAATGAGGAAAAGATAGGGAGAGCAAGGATCCCCTTGACGAAGACCTCGAGAGGCTCCAAAAGGTTGCGAGGGAAGACCCTTGATTAACACTGAATAAGACGGCGTAGATACACAACTCATGACCCAATCTATCCGAGTCCTGAGAAAAACCAAAGGCTGCCATCATCTTTGACAAGAAACTCCACTCCACCCTATCATAAGCCTTTGACATATCTAATTTAATGAACATTCCTTTATTACCAGATTTTTGCATTGTATGGATTGCCTCCTGAGCAAGAACCACCCCATCCAAGATCTGCCTACCCTCTACAAAACCCCCTTGCTCTGAGGAGATAATGTTATGTAAAAGGGGTTTTAGCCGTTCAGCCATTACCTTTGTGATTATTTTATAAATCACATTGCATAAGGCAATAGGTCTATAATCTGAAATATGAACCCCCTCCTCCCCTTTTGGAATTAAAGTGATGAAGGTATGATTTAATGCCTTAAGCATTCTTTTATTACCTCTGGACTCCTCTACGACAGCCAAAACATCCTCATCCAAAGTATCCCAAAAGGCCTGAAAAAACTCAATTGGAAAGCCATCTGGTCCTGGAGTTTTGTCGGTACTCATTCCAAAGACCACATTCTTCAGTTCTTCTCTACCAATGGGTTTAAGAAGGGCCTGATTTTCTTCTTCAGAGATAACAGAGGGTATGACATCAATAACTTCATTTTGAGCCTCTACATCTTGCTCCATACTTTCCTTAAAAAGTTTAGAAAAATAATCCATTGAATGGGAATGCATACCAGGAAGAGTATCAAAGGAATGTCCATTCTCATCTTGAAGAGCTTCCATGTTATTCATCTGTCTCCTAGCACGAGCTGACCGATGGAAAAATTTGGTATTTCTATCACCTTCCAATAACCAAGTGGTTCTTGCTCTCTGTTTCCAGTAGGTCTCCTCTTGGTTATCAATGTCCTCAACCGCTTTACGCAAGGCATCATCCTCGGCTTTGAGCTGCTCTATAATTGTTCCTTCCCTAAAGTGTTTTTGAACCTCATCCCATCTGGCCACCAAAGGAGCTCTTTGGAGCTGGAAGTCTGTCTTGTTAGCTTGCCTCCATTGTTTCAGTTGAGCTTTGACATAATGAAGTTGTTTGTGGAATCTAAACATTGTTGTCCCAAAAGGTAGACGACCTTCCTCCCACCACTGTGGAATTTTCTTTCGAAGATCCTCTTTTTGTAACCAAAAATTCTCAAATTTAAAGGGTTTGTGATGCTGCCCTGTCGTAATCCCTCCCTCCAACAAAATGGGAAAGTGATCTGAAACTGGGCCCTCCAAAATCTAGAATTTTGTATTCCATTTTACGAATGCCTCCTCTAAAACCAGAAAATGGTCTAGCTTTACCTTCCTGCTATGTGGCTCCCTCCTCTTGTTAGTCCAAGTAAAGTTGGATCCAGGGCCTTTAATATCCACTAGGTGAAAAGCCTGGACTTGGGCAATCAGAAGTCGATCCCCTGGGTCCAAAATTGGGGTTCCTCCTTCCTGATCTCTAGAAGATAATTTAGCATTAAAATCCCCAACAATAATCCAGTCTAAATCTTCCCTTGAGGTCCTCATGTTATGCACAACTTTCCATTGAAGCCTCTGGCCATCAAGGTTTTGAGCCCCATAAAAATTTGTGATTAAAACATGTTCAGCTGTGACATTATTCCTAAAATGAGATGTGAGAACACCCCTCCAGGCTATATGTTCTATTGCAGTCCATTCCAGAGAGTTCCAAAGAGTGACAATCCCCCCTGAGGCACCTTGGGCAGCCACATCCATATGACCAGCGCCCCTCCAAATTCTGTTAACTGTTTTACACATAAGATCTAACGACATTTTGGTCTCCTGGATAAGCAAAAAATCTGTTTTGCATTTTCCTAAGAGTCTTTGAACAGCAGATTGATGGGTTCTACTGTTTAAACCCCTAATATTCCATGATTGAATAATCATTGAAAACCTTGAGAGCAGTAAGAATCAATTGTCCTCACCGATCCTCCAGTGATCAGTTTGTCTCCTTGAACTGCTAGCAGGTCCTTATTTGATTTTCTGCCCGCTCCTTGAGAGTTGCTATTTTTTGATCTCTTTTCCACCTGAGTTATCCCTAGGGCTGGCCTTTCTCTATTCTTTTTTGCTATTCCCATGCTGACATCCTTGATTATTGGCTGCGCTTGGGAGTGCACTATCAATGCCCCTGCATTCTCTGACTGCGGTAACTCAGTGTACTCAATTACCTGTTCTATGACGGTGGGAGATGAAGGAGAAGCATGAGCGTGGATGTTATTGTCTTCAATATTCCCATCCACTCCTTCCATGACTTGATCCTCTTGGTCCACTAGTGTCTTAAAAATTTCATACCTATTGGGTGGCTTGAGTTGTGATTGCTCCTTACCATTTTTCTTTTGCTTTCTCCTTCTTTTGGGCTGTTCAAAGCCATCTTTCTAAACATCTTTACCCCGAGGAGTATTGGTTGGTTCTTTGGTAAGAGTTGACTTACCCTCCCTGGGACGATTTGGCATTCCAAGCGGGGCCTCCATTTTTGTGTTCAAAATATTTGGACAAAATCGGGCCAAATGCCCATGTTTGTGGCAAACTCTGCATCTGAAGGGCAGAGCCTCATAATCTAGCTGTTGGATCCAAGATAGTCCTGCCAGTTCAAGTTCCACCTCTATCGGTAGAGGTTGGCTAATATCCATTTCCACACAAATTCTTGCAAAAATAGTTGTGTTTCCTTCTATGGTGTCTTTGGAGACGCCCAAATGTCTACCGAGGGAGTTACCGATCATTTCCAAAACCTGCTCACCCCAAAACTCCATTGGAAGAGCATACAACCGGATCCAAACCGGGACAGCCGTGGGTTCAATACGAGGATCGAAACCCACTCTCCAGGGTTGAACAAATAACCCTGTCGGACCGTGGTTCCTCTTTTCTGATTCAAAAGCCCTGTTTCTATCGGCTAGAGAAGAAAAACTAACAATGAAATACCCATTGCTAATAAACCATAAGGAGTACTCACCATGAGGCTCCCAGTTTTGTCTGACCCAGGTATGCAAGAAATTCAGGGTAGGGCGAATACCCATGAATTTACAGATCAGATCATGGTTGGCTCTGTATATGATTGTGTCTTCGACCATCTTTGGCTCGATGACAATCTTGGGTCTTGAGACGGATTGTGGAAGGCATCCATTGACTCGATGTGTTGTTGAGCTCTTTCCAGCGTTCTTGAAGAGCGTATGAAGAGTATTTCTCTGAGCTTCGTCATTAGAAGACGAAGAATTTTCTTTTAGCAATTCAGCGAAAGAGCTCTTTCTCCCAGAGAGAGGATCCGGAGGAGTCCCCATTGGACCCTCCTGGGGCAGCAGACTTTCCTTCAGATCCACAGTAACCAGAAAAACACTACGGCAACCCACCTGATGCCCTGGATTTTCCTTCGCTCCAGAAACCCTAGAACATCGCCTCTCGCCTGCTCAAAAATTTTCCCGCCAACCTTTGATTTTTTTCTATGTGACCTGATTGTTAGTTTGATTACTTATATGTATTTAGCTTGTGAAGGCTTGTCATAGAGTTCCCATGGTTTTTGAGAGGGTAATAAAACTCCCTCTGATGATGATTGGAAGTGGATTGAGGCCATTGGTCTCAAGTAAGTGGTGAGGTTTCAAGCGGTGATGTTAGATCAAGCTTATCTAACTGTATTGATAGACCGATGGGATATCTAGACCAAAATTTTCCACCTCTTGATTGGTGATATGCCAATCACATTTGAGGATATGTACATGATTCTTCATGTCTCGATTGAGGGGCACCCTATCACCTCCACTCCCACTAGACAACAAAGCAGAGTATTATAGAGGGTTTTTCATGAGGATTTGGAGGTTGTTAGGGATAACTTGGATAACAATGGAGTCCTTCTTGAGGTATGGTATGCCATAGAGGTTTTCACTAGGAGACATGTAGTGGTGATGTCACTCATGTCTAATATCCTACTACTCAACTCATTAAGAGCGAGGTTCCCATGGAACCTCCTCAAGCTAGCCCATAAGTTGGTAGAGTACAATACTGATGATCCTCTAATCATGGCATGGGGGAGTACTCGAATTGCACACTTATATGATGAGTTGTATAAGATCCATCAACAATGTAGGTGTAGATTGGGTTACAAATTCCTAATTTAAGTCTTGGATTGGGAGCATATATTAGTGGATAGACCAAAGGGACTTTTATGGTCATCATGTGTACAAATGGTAGACCATGATATTAGGTATGCCACTTGGTGGAAGCGAGATCAGGAGGTGGGTTGTAGCCACCCTCATGCAAGTAGATTTGCACACTAAGTAGAGTCCTTAAAGGGACTGAGGCTAGAGCATATAGTATGGTGACCCTATAGGGAATGCCCAACATGGATAGATAGTGGTCCAACTAGGGTGGGTGAGGTGTGAACGATGGTTGATTGGACAATATGCCATAGAGTAGGAGTACTTCCAGTACTCTTATGTTACTCGATAGTTTGGGGTTCAATAGGGTGTACCTAAGGAGCCTATCATTTACCACCAATGAGGAGATGAGGTATAACTAGAGAGGCTACTAGTAGAGCCATTGGAGGATGAGACGGATTAGATGCTACCCAATCTAGGTGTGGATGATCTAGGTACCACTACATAGTATGATACCTAGTGGATCACTACACTATGGAAAGGGGGTGGACCTATGGGTAGGTTAAATAGGGCTACAATAGAGGAGGATTTTGCAGGGAAGGCCTCAAGAGATGAGGTAGGTGAGGGAAGGCAACAATTGTATTTTTGAATGAAGGGGGAGTGGGGTAAACCCTCAGAGGAAGTGGAGGAGCCACATGATGAGGGTGTATATGGGGAGGATCCTAAATATTAGGGTGCTCAACTTAGAGCACAAGTGTAGACTATACAGGTATAGTTAGACTAGAAGGATACCACTATTGTAGTACTGCAAATCTAGTTGGTGAGAGAGATAGAGAGGTAGGAGATTCTCTAAGGAGAATGCCATTTTAACTACTTATCTATAGAGCTCTTAGAAGGAGGTGGGAAAGCTTCAACTATTGTTTATAACTATGACTGTGACTCAGGGGTAGGTAGGTGAAGGTAGCCAGGCCATAGGAGATGTTGTAATGTTGTAAGAATAGGTAGCTTGGTATTCCTCTCTTCGATGGTTATATTGAGCATATATTATCAACTTGGAGGATGAGGTAGAGCGATGTAGAGGTATACTCCTAATATGGTCATCCTTAGGGGTCTCTCATTAGAGCTAACACACCAAGTCAAGGCAACCGTTAGTGAGGTAATAGGCACCCATATTTTGAAATCCTCCTTAGATATTAGAGGCATGTGGATCATCTCAGCCTCATTAGAGTGGGGTTAAAGCTGGATATGAGAGCAGTGGTGCAAGACCAGCCTAACTTATCTATCTATGCTCGTTTTGTTTTAGAGTGTGAGGTTCGAGGACCCAATCTATTGTAGCCTATGGTTATTTTTATATCATGATGTATCATATATTTACCATATAGATATGATATATCTCTTATTTATGGCCCATCATGTGTTTATATCATATTTTTATTTTATGTATGGATGCAAATATGGATGCATGCTTAGATTATGTAATGTATGGATGTGATATCTAGATATTGTAGTATGGATGCATAGATGTATGCCTAGATATGTGTATGTATAGATGCAACATCTAATGTCAGATGTATTATTTAGATTTGTTTAGTTGATTATGAATGTGAATTCATGTTGTTCTTATTTAAATCTAGTGTATATGAGATGCATTAATTTGTATATGGATTTTCTAATACAAATTATGGATGTATGTTTTAATTGCTTAAAATATGATGAATGAATCTAAATGTGTTTAACAAAATTAATGCTACACTCCACATAATGTATAAAAGTAGAGTACCTAATGCAAGTGCAATGGATGAATATACCTAATGCAACTAATCTATGAATGTAACGAGATGCATAATGATGTAATGCAAATAATTTTATATTTTTTATGTTTTTTATTGTTTTTGTGTTTTATGTTTTTCTGATTTTTTTGTGTTTTTGGTTTTTTTTTTTGTTTTTGTAATGCATGAAATATTCGCAAATGGAGAAAGTTGAGAGGTTCAGGTTCCTCAACACCTTTGAGAGAAGTGAGGTGGTAAGTCCCTAGCCCTATCTTTTTGTGTTATGATAAAAGGGCCTAACCAATTTACCATGAATTTGTCTCGCAAGTGTGATGGTAAGTTGGAGTTTTATTGATTTTCCTAGAGATCAAGATCTTAATTTTTAAAATCCCTTAGGTGGATTTTCATATTGTATGCTCCTTTAAAGAAATCTTGATAAACATAGAGGTGCTCAAGAGCATTAATGTGACATTCATAAAGAACAAATAGTTGATCAAGGTGATCTTGTCATGTAGTATCATTATCGATGAAATCTTGGAGTGATATGCATAAGAATAGAATTTCTAACTCTAAAGGCATAATCGCCTTAGTATCATATACTAGCAAAAATGGGGTTGCCTAGTGGGTGTTTAAATGCTAGTGTGATAAACCCATAATGCTAAAGGTAGTTGAAAATACCAATATTTGTGGCTTTTCATGATGATTTTCTTAAGAATGGCAACTACAGTCTTTTTGGATGCCTTTGCTTGTCTATTTTCCTATGGATAATAGGGTATGGATAAATTATGTTGAATGTTGTATTTAGAAGTTAAAGTGTGCGCATATTTATTTTTAAATGGAGTCCCATAATATAAGATAATTTTGGATGGAATACCAAAATGACATATGATATTATGGAGTATGAACTCTGCAATGCAAGATACAGTCATAGTGGTAATAGGGATAGCTTCCACCAACTTGGTGAAGTACTCAGTGGTTGTTAAGATAAATGTGTGATGGCCTAAATACAGGGGCAATATTTTCCTAATTAAATCAAAGCCCCACTATGAAAAAGGCCATATTGATTGAATTGGTTGTAATACTTGGGAAGGTAAGTATAAAATATTAGCGTGATGATGGTATTTTATGCACTTCCTAATGTAAGCACAATAATATTTCTCCATAGTAGACCAATAATAACCCATTTAGAGAATGCACTTAGCAATGGCCATACCACTACAACAATCATCACAAGTACCATCATGAGCTTACAAAATTATCCAAGTAGATTCTTGGGGTTCTAGACAATGAAGGAGAATACCATCATAGCTCCAATGATAAAGAATATCTCCTAACAAGATATATTTGATTTCTTTTTATTTGAATATTCATTATGCAACATGCAATAATCTTGAAGGGATAATACCAAGTTTCAGGAAATATTTTAATTGAGTGAGCCAGTATGATATGCTTGGGTCTTGACTGAATGAATATCTTACTCCCATTGTGACTCATCACATACGAATATGGATTGGGTGTTGGCCATTTTGAGCTCAGTTAGTTGTCATTGATGTCAAGGTGAAAAATTTGTCATTGATGCCAAAGTGAACAAATGGAGACATCATCAACACCATGGAGCACACCATTATTAACACGACGAACAAAGCGAAGAGTTGAAGAATAAATTGGTAAAATAATATTTTATGACGGTTTAATTAAACCCATGGTGGCAGAATATTTTAAATCATATCAGTGGAGTATAAGTTGTAAGTTTAAATTTACCCCATGGAAGACTTTAATTTTATTAAAGTCCAAGGTTTTAAAATATAATTTATAAAATTTAAATTCTATTGGAATTTAAATAATTTATAAATTATATAAATGTTTAGCTAGCGTCAACGTCATCAAAATTAAGGAGAGTCGACGTCTAAATTCAAATGGTGGTTTTATGTATAAATTAATGCCCAAAGGGGCATTCAAAACTTACCCTTCGACGAATTAATTCCCATGCAAATAGGTTGAAGGTATTTTGTGCATTGTGAAGGTTGAGGAAGAAGGCAAAAAGCTTTGTCTTATTAGTACCATAAAAGAAGACAAAAAGAGGACAGTGTATGGTTTGAGCCACATAGGACACGGTGGTCCATTGGCAGCACATGCTTTGCGAAGGCATTGGGAAAGGAGGAGCCCATGTTCGATTCTCATGGATGTGCGCAAGGAAGAATTTTTGTTTTACATTAAATTTGAGTGCTAGGTGGTGAAGAAGGAGCACAAAGTGCTCGTTGGTTTTAAAACGTGCGTCTAGCACATGCGGTGGTCAAGCCTATGGCTAGAGCACTCACGGAGGTAGAGATCATGGGGTCGAATCCCACTAGTGGCAAAGGTAATTTTTTGATTAAAATTTATATTGCCTAAGGTTTTATTAAAGGGTCATTTGGAGTTATAAGGGTTTGTGAAGATTTATTGTTAAGTAAATTGCATTTGGAGTTATAATGGTTTATGAAGGATTATTTTTATTGGAAATGGATTTGTGCTATTTGGAGTTAAAAGGGTTTGTTTAAATATTGTTTTGTTGAGAAGGGATTTATGTTATTAATGTTTTAAAGAACGAGGATTTGATTTTAGCCAAAGTTCTTCTTGCAATTGGAATTGATTAAAGAGGTTTTGAGTTATTGTGGTGGATGTTGAATTTATTATTAGTTGGGATTTTATAATGTGTGATTTAATAAATACTTTATGTATGTTGATGGTTTTTTTTGAAAGGTGGAGTGATAAGGTGTAATTGAGTATTTTACATTATATTGTGAGAAAATATTTACTCATCTAAAATATTTGAGATTGGCATAGAAGTTGTTGTGGTTGTGGTAGATTAATGAAATCACTTCATCATCAAGAAAAAGGTATGAGCACATTCTTCGATAGTTGATTTGATTAATTAGTTTTCTAGAAAATAAGTTTGGAGTGAAAAGGACTTGATTAGGGTTTCCTTTTTGAGAGTGTTTGAGTTAATGCTTCAAGGTTTTCTTGAATAAAGAGTTGTTATTAAAGCCTTGTTTTATAAGCATTGTTGTTGAAGCCATTAGTAGTGTGAAGAACCTGAGTTAGGGTTGTGCAAAATATCATGAGTAGCATTATGTGAAGATTGTTTTATAAGCTTTGTTGTTGAAGTCAGTTGTTGTGCAAAGAACTTGAACTAGAGTTTAAAAATAGTATGAGTATCATTGTTATGTGATATTTGTTGTTGAGCATTATTGGAAACATTTTGAGTTGATGTTTACATGCTTGTACTAGGGTTTGTGTGCAAGGGTTGTTTCTTGAATGATTGGTTGAGTAGAGTTGGTTGAGCCTAGTCAAGTGGGTGTGTGAAGTTATTGTTCAAGTTCCATAAAACAAACTATCCTATATTCTGATTTAAGTTGAGAAAGTGTTTTAGCATTGAGTTGAAACATATTGGGTCTCTAACAATTCTCTTTATGTTTCTATGAGATTGGTTAAGTTCTATGTGAGCTTTTTGAGAAGGTTTGGACAAGTTCTATATGGACTTGTTGAGTAGATTTGAGCAAGTTCTGTGTGAACTTCTTGAGCAAATTTGAGCAAGTTCTAAGTGGACTTGTTGAGCAGATTGAGCATGTTCTGAGTGAACCTATTGAGAATATTTGAGCAACTTCTGAGTGGACTTGTTGAGCAGAATTGATCAAGTTCTAAGTGGACTTGTGGAGCAAATTTTGAAGCAAATTTGAAGATAAGTTTATGCCAGACCAGAGAGAGATATTGAGTAGATTTATGCTAGACCGAAGGACTGTGTTTAGTGTAGATTTGAGATAAATATTTGGAGGTGATAGATCAAAGAGGATAGTAGTCTCTAGTGGATAGAGATCCATCATCTAGGGTAGTGAGGACAGGTCTTCTGAGTGAGGATAAAAGTATTGAGTGGAGAGATATCCACAAGCCAGTGCAATGGAGGCAATAGTCTTCTAGAGGATCACAAGCCAGAGCAGAGGATAAGGAGTTCTCCTATGGATAGATATCCATTAAATTGATTTAGGATATTGGTATCTCCTTTGCATAGAGGTCCATAAATATTTTAGTAGAGAAGGATTCCAAAGATATTGATTGAGAAAATTTTAGTGAAATATTTTCTTCGTGGAGTAGCCCACATTGGGTGAACCACGTAAATTGTGGTGTCTCTATTGTGTATGGTGTTTTGTGCATTGCTTTATTACTTCTTTTGATATTGCTATCTATACATTGCATAATATTGATTGGGAAAGAAAAGTAAAAAGTGGTCTTATACTGTTCATCCCCCTCTCAGTATAAGCTTGTGTTATTCAATTGGTATTAGAGTAGGTTCCTTCAGAAGAGTTTAACAGCTTGAAGAAAAATCTAACAAGAACACAATGAATCCTAAGGAGGTGTCCTAAAATAATTCAGCACCAGTATTTTATGGAAGTGACTATATATATTGGAGTATGATGATGAAGATCTACCTAATGGCACTTGGCAATGAAATTTGGGAATTAGTGTAATTTGGATATGATCCTTTTATCAATCCTCCTATAGATAAGTAAGGTAAGATTTTATAGCACTATAATTTAAAAGCAATTAATTCACTTGTTAGAGGTTTGCATAGAATCGAGTCTATGAAATTTATGCATTGTAAAACTGCAAAAGAGATGTGGGATAAATTGTGAAATATATATGGAGATAAAAGTGTCAAGAAAGAAAAGATGTAAAACCTCAAAGTACAACTTGAAGCATTAATAATTAATGAAGAGGAAAATATTAGTGATTATATAATTCTAATTGATGAGATTTTTAGTGATATGTAAGGACTTGGAATGAAGATTGATGAATCAGATGTTTGTGATAAAGTCTTAAGAACTCTTCCAAAAAGATTCAGTGAATAGGTTTCTGCTATATAAGTATCAATGGATGGTGATACCTTGAAAAGAGATAAGTTTCTTGGTATGCTCATAACATTTGATATAAGAACAAAATATATTATTCCCTAGAAGGAAGTAGCATTCAAATCAATCAAGAAAACAAAGGGTAAGAAGTCAGAATCAAGCAATGAGTCATCCAGTGATGAAGAAGCTAATTACAGTAGAAGAGATAAATATTCTAGAAAATATAGAGATCTAAGATCTATTAAGTGTTTCAATTGTGGAAAGTATGGACATTTTGCAACAGATTGTCAAGAACCCAATAAAAACAATGGTGAAGAAAAACAGGATCACAGGAATAGGGAATTAAAAAAATACAGGTATCAAAATAAAAGCAAGGATGGACAAAATAGACAAGGAAAGAAGTTTTTCCAAAGGCAAAATAGGATCTACTATGCGGATAAGGCAAGTAAGTACTCAAGTGATAGTGATGCTAGTTTTTCAGACAATTATTGAGATGAATTCTTGTTTATGAGTGAAGAAAAAGAGCAAGTTAAGAAAAGGATTCTAGTAATTCTCAAGTGTTTTAGATGTGGTAACTTCAGACATATTGAAGATTATTGTACAAGGGATGGTTATATTTTCAGTGATGATGAATATGAGAATGCACTTGAAGGACCAGATGAAATATATTCTAATGGATTTACAAGAAGAATTGACCATATAGAAGACAATCCAAAAGAAAATAAAGATGTGGAAAAAGGTAAATAAATAGAGGAATATTCAGAAAAGGATGGTTATGATCTCAAGGGAGAACTTATCTATGCTATTGAAATGGTAAATAAGGTAAGAAAGCAACACTCTAAATTTGAAATTCAGTTTCAAGAATGTGATGAAAAGAGAAGATTTCTCATAGAATATTTAGAAAAATAAAAGGCTAAGGCAAAGAGGTTCAAGGATAAGTTAGAAGCAAATATATTAGAATGTGAGAAGTTAGCACAAGAAGTGGCACTACTAAAATAATATTTGGAGGACTCCAAGATCAAGATGAAACGGTTTAAAAATAGCTCAAAGAACTTGGATAAGTTCATCAAGATATAAAAGACTACATCAAGCAAGACAGGCCTTGGATTTGAACAGAATCAAAAGAAATAGGAAGCAGAGTCAACTTTAATTTTAGAGGATAAAAAACTTTAGATGAAGATACTTTAGAAGAAGACAATGTAAAATAAAGTGAGACATCTAAGTATGAGTTGGATAATAGAGAGTTCAACAAAAATAGGAACAATGCACAAAGAAGACCAATGAGGTCATGATAAGGAAACTTCAATGGAAGATGATTTTCATGTCACAAGTTTGGGCACATGGCTTCACAATGCAAGACACATGTAATACAAGAATATGGGAACATATAGCTTTTTCATGGGTATTTCTACTCATGTAATCAGTTTGGTCACAAGGTAATGAATTGCAGGTTTCATGACAGAAGAGGATATGGCTTCACTAGGAGAAATCCTAAGATATTTGCACCTCCAAGGAATAATAACATTAAGTGTTATAAGTGCAATAATTATGGTCACACAATAAAGTGGTGTAGAGTAGACATTCTAGAAATAGGTATGAATAGGAACAAGAACATGAATTTGAATATGAATAGGAAAATGAATAGGAACATGGACATGAAAAGGACCAAGAATAGGAACAAGAACATGGATATGAATAGGAATAGGAACAGGAACATGAATGATGACATGGACATGGATAGAAACAGTCAGAGGAATCAAAAAATTCAGATAAGAAGAAAAGAGGATAAAGGTAAAGAATAGTGCTTTCTTGGAGTAGAAATACTTCCACCCCTGAATTAACCACCTCAAATGAAGGTGGGGGAGGGGCTAATCTAAGATTCATTATTAGCCTCGAGCCCCAAAGGTGACCCTTTTCCATTGATGTCAAAGGGGGAGAGGTTTGAGTAAGGTGGAGAGATTTAGATTTGAGTAAGAGGGAGAGATTTGATATTTGAGAGAGCATTGATCCAGGGGGAGCAGTGTCCCAGGGGGAGAAGAATAAAAGAAAGGTCAAGTTTTCAGTTAAAATAATTTGGATTGCCATCAATGACAAAGGGGGAGATTGTTTGACATTTTGAGCTTAGTTAGTTGTCATTGATGTCAAGGTGAAAAAGTTGTCATTGATGCCAAAGTGAAAATATGAAGCCATCATCAACACCATGGAGCACACCATTATTAACACCAAGAACAAAGCGAAGAGTTCAAGAATAAATTGGCAAAATAATATTTTTTGAGGATTTAATTAGAACCATGGTGGAAGAATATTTTAAATCAGATCAATGGAGTACAAGTTGCAAGTTTAAATTTACCCCATTGAAGACTTTAATTTTATTAAAGTCAAAGGTTTTAAAATATAATTTATAAAATTTAAATTCTATTGGAATTTAAATAATTTATAAATTATATAAAGGTTTACCTTGCGTCAACATCATCAAAATTATGGAGTGTCGACATCTAAATTCGAATGGTGGTTTTGTGTATAAATTAATTCCCAAAGGGGCATTCAAAACTTACCCCTCAACGAAGTAATTTCCATGTGAAAAGGTTGAATATATTTTGTGCATCGTGAAGGTTGAGGAAGAAGACAAAGAGCTTTGTATTATTAGTACTAAGGAAGAATACAAACAGAGGAAATCATATGGTTTGAGCCACATAGGACATGATGGTCCATTGGTAGCGCACGCTTTGCAAAGGCATTGGGAAAGAAGGAGTCCACGTTCGATTCTCGTGGATGTGCCAAAGGAAGAATTTTTGTTTTGTGTTCGATTTGAGTGCCAGGTGGTGAAGAAGGAGCACAAAGTGCTCGTTGGTTTTCAAACATGTGTCTAGCACATGTGGTGGTCAAGACAACGACTAGAGCACTCGCGAAGGTAGATATCATCAGGTCAAATCCCACTAGTGGAAAAGGTAATTTTTTGATTAAAATTTATATTGCCTAAGGTTTTATTAAAGGGTCATTTGGAGTTATAAGGGTTTGTGAAGATTTATTGTTAATTAAATTTTATTTGGAGTTATAAGGGTTTGTGAAGGATTATTTTTATTGGATATTGATTTGTGCTATTTGGAGTTAAAAGGGTTTTTTTTGAAAGATTGTTTTATTGAGAAGGGATTTATGTTTATAAGGTTTGAAAGAAAGAGGATTTGATTTTTGCCAAAGTTCTTCTTGTAATTGAAATTGATTAAAGATATTTTGAGTTATTGTGGTTGGATGTTGAATTTATTATTAGTTGGGAGTTTATAAGGTGTGGTTGAATAAATAATTTATGTATGTTTATGATTGTTATTGAAAGGTGGAGTGATAAGGTGTAATTGCGTATTTTACATTATATTGTGAGAAAATATTTATTCATCTAACCTCTTTGATATTAGAATAGAAGTTGTTTTGGTTGTGGCATATTTATGATATCCCTTCATAATCAAGAAAAAAGTATGAGCACATTCTTCCATAGTTGATTTGATTGATTTGTTTTATGGAAAATAAGTTTGGAGTGAAAAGGACTTGATTAGGGTTTCCTTTTCGAGAGTGTTTGATTTAATGCTTCAAGGTTTTCTGGAATAAAGAGTTTTTATTAAAACCTTGTTTTATAAGCATTGTTGTTGAAGCCATTGTTAGTGTGAAGAACCTGAGTGGGGGTTGTTCAAAAGATCATGAGTATAATTGTTATGTGAAGATTGTTTTATAAGAATTGTTGTTGAAGTGAGTTTTTGTACAAAGAACTTGAACTAGAGTTTGAAAAAAGCATGAGTATAATTGTTATGTGAGATTTATTATTGAGCATTGTTGGAAACATTTTGAGTTGATATTTACATGCTTGGACTAGGGTTTGTATGCAAGGGTTGTTTCTTGAATGATTGGTTGAGTAGAGTTGGTTGAGCCTATTCAAGTGGGTGTGTGAAGTGATTGTTCAAGTTCCATAAAATAAAATATCCTATATTTGTTGAGAAGGTTTGGACAAGTTCTATGTGGACTTGTTGAGCATATTTGAGCAAGTTCTGTGTGAACTTGTTGAGCAGATTTAAGCAAGTTTTGTGTGGAATTATTGAGCATATTGAGCAAGTTCTGAGTGAACTTGTTGAGCATATTTGAGCAAGTTCTGAGTGGACTTGCTGAGGAGGATTGAGAAATTTTTGAGTGGACTTATGGAGCAAATTTTGGTACAGATTTGAGGATATTTTTATGTCAGACCAGAGATAGATATTGAGTAGATTTGAGCTATACCGAAGGACTATATTTTGTATAAATTTGAGATAGAGCTTTGGAGGTGATAGAGTAGAGATGAAAATAGTCTCCAGTGGATAGAGATCCATTATCTAGGGTTGTGAGGACAGGTCTCCTAAGTGGGGATAAGAGTCATTAGTGGAGAGAGTTCCACAAGCCAGTGCAGTGGAGGCAATACTATTCTAGAGGTGTTGTACTTACAGTGACACTAAGAGGTGGGGTGAATCAGTGTGTTCTTTTAAAACTTTAAAATTGCAACTCTTAATGTTGAAATAATGTAAACTTAAAAATAGATATAGCAAGCATAACAAGAGAGCATCACACAACACAAGATTTAACGAGGTTCACCAATGTGGCTACTCCTAAAAAATGGCTGCTTGGACTACCATCCAAATCTAGCCTTTGCAAAGCTACAACTTTACAATCAATTTACCAGCACCCATTGGAAGGATCACCAACCCCTTATTTATCTGCACCAACAGAAAGGAGCACCAACCCCTGATTTACTAGCATCTATCGGAAGGAGCACCAACCCCTAATGCCAAGCTACAACTTGGACTTCAAATTGAATCTATAAGTGATAGTAAAATACCTTCGCCCTTTGTGCATAGTCTATTGTTTCTACGCACTCTACTTTCTCTGTACAATCACTTCACATAGTTTTCTTCGACACAATCTACTTCAGTGCAATCGCTTCACACACTCTACTTCGTTACAGTTGAACGATTGTCTTTACCCCTTTGTGCTATTATGCTCTCTATGCACTCTTACTTCACACTTAGCTCGATTCGACACGACTCACTCTCTACGCACTGTGGGCTTAATTCGCATACATTTGACAACACTTCAATTCTCCAAATAGCCCTCCTTTTATATTAGAAATTTCAAGATGAAAACCCTAATTGAAGTCGGTTGATAATGCAAATGTAAACCCTAATTTTAGTCAGTTGCAAACCCTAATATTAGTCGGCTATGATCGAACTACGTCAGCTTCTACTCATGAAGATGTTCGGGTTAACCTTCTGTTCTTGCGCTCTTATGACCTATCGTGAAATCGTGACATTTCTATCTTTGTGGATTCTCTTGTTGTTGTTGCCATGAAAATACATGTCATACTATCGTGACACTTTTTCCTCCGTACGCTTCGCCTTGGATTTTGTCACGATATCGCGACACTTCTTCCTTCGTAGACTTCACTTTTTTCTTTTGTCATGATATCGCGACACTTCTGCCTCTGTAGAATTTGTTTTAGCTTTTGTCGCGATATCACGACACTTCTATTTTCATAGCCTTTGACTTTCTTTCTATCGCGATATCATGACACTTCTGTCTTCGTAGCCTTCAACTTTCCTTATGTCACGATTTTGCGACACTTCTGTCTTCATAGCTTTCGACTTTGCTTTTTGTTGTGAAATCATGACACTTCTGCCTTCTTCAACTTCCTTTGTGCTTTTGTCGTGATATCGTGACACTTTTGCCTTTGTCAACTTCCTTTCAGCTTTTGTCGTGAAATCGCAACACTTTTGCTTTCATACTTCACTTCTTGGCTTTTGTCGTGAAATCACGACACTTCTACTTTTGAAGTCTTCTACTCTGCTTTTGTCATGAAATCATGACAATTCTCCCGTTGAGGTCTTGCTTTCTATTTCTGTCATGAAATCGTGACATTTTTTGCATTTGTATACTTTCTGTACAACCCATCATGAAATCATGATACTTTCTACTTCCATATGCTTTCTTTAGAACCTATTGCAAAATCATGACACTTTTTGCTTTCGTACACTTTCTTTACAACTCATCGCAAAATCGTGACACTTTCTGCTTCCATACGCTTTCTTTAGAACCTGTCATGAAATCGTGACACTTTTTGCTTTCGTACACTTTCTTTAGAACCTATCACGAAATCGCGACACTTTCTGCTTTCGTACGCTTTCTTTAGAACCCATCATGAAATCGTGACACTTTCCACTTTATTTTCTCTCTCCTCGAACTTGATGAGGAGGATTGAGAAATTTTTGAGTGGACTTGTGGAGCAGATTTTGGTGTAGATTTGAGGATATGTTTATGTCAGACCAGAGATAGATATTGAGTAGATTTGAGCTATACTGAAGGACTATATTTTGTATAAATTTTAGATAGAGCTTTGGAGGTGACAGAGTAGAGATGAAAATAGTCTCCAGTGGATAGAGATCCATTAGCTAGGGTAGTGAGGACAGGTCTTATGAGTGGGGATAAGAGTCATTAGTGGAGAGAGTTCCACAAGCCAGTGCAATGGAGGCAATAGTATTCTAGAGGATCACTAGCCAGAGTAGAAGATAAGGAGTTATCTTGTGGATAGAGATCCACAAACTTGATTTAGGGGATTGGTATCTTCTTTGGACAGAGGTCCTTAAACATTGTAATAGGGAAGGATTCCCAAGATATTGATTGAGAAAATTTTAGTGAAATATTTTCTCTATGGAGTAGCCCACATTGGATGAACCACGTAAATTGTGGTGTCTCTATTGTGTATGGTGTTTTGTGTATTGCTTGATTACCATTGTTGATATTGCTATCTATACATTGCATAATATTGATTGGGAAAGAAAAGTAAAAAGTGGTATAATTCTTTTCACCCCTCCTCTCAGTATAAGATTGTGTTCTTCATTTGGAACCTTAATATGAATGGTTGTACCATTATTATAAGGACCCTAGGTGATCGAAGACCCCCAATATGTTTATTTTAGAAAGTCGTGTACCTAAGAGAACTAATCTTGGTTTGGTTCAATATGGATCGTGTGGATAGATTCTTCATTGTTTGAAGCTTCATGTAAAATTATTGATTGTGAAATTTTTCTAACATGGATGGTTGTGATATCGTCAAAAGGGTTCTATAGAATTAAATATCCCGAAGAGGTCGTCATATTCATAAAATTATTAGAAAAATGAGGGACAACCTCAATGCTATACCATTTCAATTTTTACAATAGCTTATCCATGAAATCTTTGTAGAATTTCAATATTGGACATCGACATTTATAGATTTCTTTGACTTAGATGACTATGAGAAAGGAGTCACCAAAGATGTTGAGTCTTTTTATTTTTATGGCGATAGCTATTTGGAGACCCAATAGGAGGACCTCATAGTCAATGTTATTGTTGGTGCATGAAAATTTGAGTTTAAATGACACGGGTATAGGAGCTCCTTGTGGTGTGAAAAACACAACTCCTGCACCACCCCCATGCTCACATTTAGAACCATAAAAGAACAAAGTCATGTTAGCTTTATTTTTAGATTCTTTAGATTTTGGCAAGTGATATAATACAAAGACTACATCATTGAGCAACTCGATAGTGAGAGGTTTGTCATCCTGGAGAGGAAACTTTACTAGCTTATTGGTAATAACTTGACCTTTAACAATTTTTGACTTATGAATTCAAGATCAAATTCGATTAGCAACATGATCCATTTTGCGGTTTGACTATTATAGTACGTGCAATTCATCATGTACTACAAAGGATTCTCTTTGTAAATAATATATGTTGTGTGTATCGATATGTAATATTGAAGCTTCTCAACATATGTGTACTTGAGATCATAGCTCACCAGGGTGTGACTAATGTAATATATAGTATGCTCCTTGTTTACCTCATTCTTATGGGTCAACATAGTCTCTAAGGCAAATTTAGTGGCTAAAATATATAGCAAAAATGACACACTTAGTTGAGGTAGAGCTAAAACTAGTGGTGATGCCAGGTATTGCTTGATCTCATCGAAGGCCTTTTGTCACTCATCATCCGAATGGAATGAGACCCCCTTTTGTAATAGTTGATTCATGGGTTGATATTTATCCAAAAGTTGCTCTATGAAGTGTCAAATAAATGCTACCTTGATCTTGATGGGATCAAATTTGATCCTTCACTTGGAGACTATAAAAACCAAAAAAAATCTAGTTGTGACTTCAAAGACACAATTTTTGGGATGATGTGTGACATTATGCTAAATGAGGTGATCAAAGACCTTCCTTAGAACATCAACATGCTCATGATGTAGTAGATATTTGGCTAGCAAATAATCTATGTAATCCTTAAGGATTTTATGCATGTAGTCATGAAATATATATGTCATGGCTCATTGATATGTTGCACCAACATTGTTAAGGCCAAATGGCATAACTTTGAAGCAAAAATTTCCCTAAGGGGTTGTAAAGGTTATATTTGGTTGATCTTTAGGTTTGACCTGAATTTTATTATAGCCTCAAAAACCATCCATGAGGAACAACATCTCATAACCTGTGGTAGCGTAAACTAATACCTCAATGTTCAAAAAGAGGAATTCATCCTTTGGAATTGCTTTGTTGAGATCTCAAAAGTTAGTACATATGTGAATCCTCCCATCAGGTTTTCATATGGTTACCATATTGGAAACCCATTCAAGATAGTCAATGGGTTGGATGAATCCTACATCCACCAACTTTTTCAAATAATATTTCACCATTAAGTCTATTGTTGGATGTATTTTTTAATATTTTTCTTGACTGTTTTGATGTTTGGATCAAGAGTAAGGTTATGCATGACCAATTTTGGTTCAAGACCCAACATGTATTTGTATGATCAAGAAAAAACTTCTACATTTTTTGTCAATAAGGATGTGTATATGGCTTGATCTTAAGGGGATAGACATTGTCCTAATTTTACATTTTTTGTAACTGTAGGATCAGCACCAATGCTAACTTCAATTATTTCCTCTATTGACATGTGAGATCCCTCCTCAAGTTGATGAGGCATAGGGATCAAGTGGATATCATCAAGTGGGTTTAGAGAATCAATAATATCTGCCTTGATCTCAATTTGACAAACATATTTGGATGGCTCTTGAGAGAAATGAAATGGTTGTATCATTTCTTCACAAGGGAAGAACTATTTTGGTGAAGATGACGATGTGGTGTGATCAAAATCGATGGCTTGGTGGTTGAGGTACAAAGGTTTTGAAGGGTTTCTAAGATTGTGAAGTGGTGTGGTCAAATCAATGGAGACCATATTGATGGATGGATAGTTTTCATTTGTGGATGGGAGAATCATATCAAGAATGGGAAGCCCATGGTATTTTGGGGGTGGCTGAGGTGGAAATAGGATTAATGGATTAGGTCTAAGAGGAGCCAATATAATTAGATCTTCTGGGATCATAAGGTCTCTCCAGGTGGGTTGGCATGGAGGAAAAGCTCTATGATAGAGCTCATATATATTTATGGGGGAAAATTCTATTCTTTTATTGTTAGTTTTTCAAAGGTTGAGAGGACCCAAATATGCCAACTATATTTCATCCTCGTATTGTTCAAGTGCCTCACTAATGAATTCAAGGGGGTGCCAACTATGGCAAGGACCGAGGTATGCGTCTTTTGTTTCATCCTTGCACTCTTTTGATGTCTCACTATGGGACTTCGAAGGCTCAACAAAATTTACAATAGTGGGGAGATGATATCCTAATATGTGAGAGTAGCCTGGATCAACAAAATCATTCTCATCGATATCCTCTCGAAAGCCTATGGTTAGGTGTTGGAGAAAATCTCTAAGGATTTCAAATGGCATATATATGGAATACCCTAAGCCAAATTTATCTATCAAAAGTTGATATTGTGGTTGAGAGGGTGTATGAAGGCCCTAATCATATTGACCTAGGTAATTTTCATGCCATTGGCAGTGGTAAAAGTATCGTAGTGTAAAATTTGGGTTTGACATATAAATATTTTTTGAGAAAGGTTCATCATCGTGGACTATCATAGGAAATTGATTGATAGAGTTGTTGAAAACTCCATAGATGAAATTTATTTGGTTAAGGGGTAATCCTAATGGTATAATGGTACCAATGGATAATGATGACACACAATATCTACCCATATATTGAACGAAATCGATGAGTGGCATAAATTGAACATATTTTATGAGGTACTCAACGAGACAGAGATTAGCCAAGTGGATTATGACTTACGATGGGGATAATTGGGATGATAAGGATGATGGATATGTAATGTGAAGTGGCTCATCCATTGTAGAAAATGATTCTTCTTCCTCCATGGGAATTAGAATTTTTACTATGAAGATAGTAGGTATGAATGATGGAGTTTATTCCATTGGTGCCTTAAACTTCTCTTCACTTGGAGGACCTGATGAGGAAGAAGGTATGTCTGAAGAGACCAATGGTGAGTTTTGAGATGGTGGTGATGATGTGGATGGATTTATGGATGGAGGTGATTATTTTGATGGGATATTTGGACATTTTATAGGCCTATGAGGTTGTATGTCCATATGCATGGATGGAAGGATATATTCCTATTGATTACTAACCAGATTAATGTATTTTAAAGGCTCATCATTCGAGAGGACTACATGAACTTGTCCCTCATGGATGTATTTCACACACTGGTGTAGTATACATGGAATGCATTTCATGTCTCTAATCCATGGTTGACCAAGCAATATCTTGTATTTTATTGCACCTTCTAAAATATGGCACAATAAAAAAATTATCTTTAATCCAACCTAGATAGGAAGGACTATTGTGCCAATTGTAGAACATAGAGCATCATTAAACACTCTAAGAGTGAAGGTGGACACTACAATATGTGATGTTGGAAGACTAAGATGCTTCAATGTAGAAGTGGTTATTATATTAATAGAAGAACATGTGTCAATCAACACTTGTTTGTAGGGTATTTGACTTATATAAACAATAATATGCAATGGAGGATCGACTACATTGACGGGTACTGGTTTGATCTTATGATATTGGAAGGTTATATCGAGATTATTAAATGTTTGAATATACCCTACAAAATTGGTAAAAGCATCAAGATATTAGGGTTGTAATTCAATTGATATCAAAATATCCATGAGAGCCTCTCTATGTCTTGGTGATTACTGTATTAACTTATAGATGGACATTTTGGCCAATGTTGTACATAGAATTTGAGTAAGCCTACTTATGATCATCACTACCTATTGAGGTGGTGAACCTTGGATAGGATTTTTATATGGCAAGGGTTGTGACATAGAAGGAATTTTAACAAGAGCATTAAATAGTGCAACTTGATCATATATTCGATTTCTTGTCACAATGTTGATCATCCCTATGAACCCTTGATTAGGTGGGGCTATATGGACTTTGCTTACATATCTTATTTGGTTTTCATTTACCTCATGGGTAGGAAAGGGATATTTAAATATGCCTATTTGTTGGTTATCTAGGGCAAGAGGATTATCAATTTATAATTAATTTTTATCAAGCATATCTTGTACTAGGTTCTTGAATGAATAACATGCCTAGATATCATGGCCATGTTGTTGATGATATAGGCAGTACATGTACTCTCTATGTCCCTTAGGTTTTGGATGATTTGGGTTGAGAGGGTGAACTTCAAGCAGGGTAATAGCCTTTGCCTCACATAATTGGTTGAAGAGTGATGCTAAAAATTTAGGTAATGACATATAGTTGCAAGGTTGATGGGGTGGCTGATTCTATGATTGGGTTCACTAACATTGGTTGTTGTAGTGCATGGGAGGTATTTGAGCTTGATAGTTAGGTTTTTAGGATGTTGTTTGCTTTTCAAGCCTAGGAACACTTAAAAAAACTTTGTTGACCATAATCGATATTTGTTGTGTATAGTTACCTCTAGGGTTTTTGTTCCACTTTTTCTTTCAAATTTTAATATCCCCCTATTGGACCTTAATGTCTTCTATGACTTTGGCTTGTACCAAAACCTCCTCTAATGTCTGATATTATTGTAGTTGTAGAAGAATAAAAATTTTCTTTGAACAACTTCTCATGAACATTCAATTTAGTTATGTTATGGGTAGGGTGGAAGTTAATTTTAACATCACCTTCTCCATCTATTGTTGTAGTCCATGATTGGATCATCATAAAATTGTTTAAGGTTAGATAAGTTAGTCAAGTTGAATTTATTCCTTATGCCAAATGAAAAGCTTTCTAGGAAGGCATTTGCGAGTTGATTGAAACTATGAATGTTGTGCATCGATAGATGATTGAACCACTCTAAGGCTAGGCTCGAGAGTGTTATCAAGAAAGTTCTAAGTAACAAGGCATCATCACTTTGAATTTGAAATCATAGGTTCATGAAACTAGTGATATACTCATTTGGATCCTCATTCCCTTTAAATTTATCTAGCTTGGGCATTTCAAAATACTTTGGATATGAGGGACACAAGATAGAGGGGTGAAGTGGTTGATTGCAAATTTGACTCAGGATGGGTTTCTTGTGACCCATTCTTGAAGCTTGTGATTTTTATAGTGATTGAATGCACTCGGTGAGCACCTTGTAAGATTCAATAGAGATGATCTCATCTCTTCGCCTTTGTACTTAAGAATTGGGAGGTGGAAGTGTTCTAATGGGGTTAGGAGGCTAATCATAGTAATAAACTATATCCTCATAAAGTGACTCAGAGTACCCCTAATCCTAATATTTTGATATTAAGTCCTCATAGGTTTCATATTATGGTTGGAAATTTTGTGTTAGACGTTGTTGAGACCTATGATGACTAACTAGGACATGAGGAGGATGATTTTGGTTTGGTATAGGATGAAACTCATGATGTTGTGCAATGAAACTTTGAGGGGTTTTTTACCTATAAGTTCTAGGCATGAGGACTTCCTCATGTTTCATATTTTGTCGACATTCTTTGTGCAATCGTTGCTCATGCAACCTTTTTTTATGCACCCTTTGTTGTTCTAATTGGTCTTGTTCTAGGACCTGGTCCATTTGAAAATTATCCAACTATAGTTGGTATAGTTGATCCTATCTATTCATGTTTTGCCTAGGTACTTTATTTATTTTATTGGTCGTATAAGGTTGACAAACCCTCATGTTTATATGGATGGACTTAGTTTTCTTTGTATGCCCAAAAAGGTTGGCTACCTGCTTCCCATGATCGATGGAAGCCGTGTTGACCTGGTGCTTAGGTTTGAATGTGAAGTCTACATATTAGGATGGCACAGAGACACAATGCACTTGCATGGAAGTATCTTCGTATTGAAAAATAGGAGGATTTAGGTCTTACTCTTCTTCATATTTGAAATAGATGTGAGCGGATGAGGATCCTCTATTAAGACGATGGAGGCTATAGCTATCTAAATGAACATATTTTTGCTCATCCATGGGTGATCAAGCAAAGTGGCCCACTTGTATAGGGTATGTTATGGTCTATAATATCACTCATGATCAAATGGGTGGTTATACCAAGTTGGGATACAAATCCATAACACACCCCTACTAGGCCCTTTAGTGAACGGGTTATGTCTAGTGGTAGTATGGTATAGAATTCGACCAAGAAGGTCATCTTCTGAATTGGAATAACTTGAAGGTTAGATTCCATATATGTGGTGTTAGCATTGTGACTTAGACTAGGATGTCATGGTCGAATGACCATATCTTTGGGACTAAATTAGAGATGTTATGCATCCCCTTGTAAATTTTCCATGACATCAACTCATTAATGAGCTATGTTGTGTGTAGTTATCATGATCTTGATTACGTGAATAGTAAAGAAATAAATAAATTATACAATGTGATTATCTCTTTTAAATTTTATTTGTGAATCCCTATACTATTTTGTGCATTTTGATGTTGAAACACCCCTACTTCTATAAAAATAAGGGAAAATAAAATAGAAAATACTAGAAGGTAATTTGAGCACACCCCCTTGATGGAGAATGTAACCCAAATGACAAAGAATGGTTTCCTATTGAATTTTTAGCTCAATATAACCTAAGGAATTAAAATCACCCCTCTAGGGAAGCCAAGTTGTCTGAGTCCTACTACTAGCTCAATAAGGAGTTCACTTCAACACTAAAGCGTGGCTTGGACAAAAATGATAGTTGTGTTCCACTAATTATTTCATCCTATGGTACAATGACACTATTAAACCTTCCTACTTTATGAGTACCCAAGAGTACGGGATCTTCTGATGATGAAATATGAAAAACCACTCTCTTTGGACAACTAGGTTTCTAGAGTGCGAGCCAACGGATGGAGATGAATCCCATCATCGTTGGTCTCAATCAACAGTTGGGGATGAATTTCAACTTTTTGATGTTAAATTTAAATGTGGTGTGTGGGGTTCCTTTTATTTTATGCAAAATAAAGTAAAAGCAAGAAGCATTTCCATGATATTTCACTAATGTATAAAAAAGATGTTTTATATTTATATTTCTAAATAATGAACGATTAATTTTAGAAATTTATCAAATACAAAACCCTATATGAATAGTCTGGAGTTAGGTAGCAAGTAGTTAAACCATATAAATACTAAAACATAGGCTATATCTATAGGGAATGACCTATAGAAGAGGTTTTTTGACTCAAATATGGTCATAAATAAGGACCATCTGGGATAGGTATGGACACAGACAAAGGTCATCTAACTGAGGTATGGTCATAGATATAAACTTTTAAAACTAAATGATCTTCTATAATTCCTCTACTTAAGCATATAAGTTAAAGAACACAAGCTTATCCTAAGAGGGGGGTGAACAATATAAGACCACTTTTTACTTTTATTTCCCAAAAAGTATTATCCAAAATAATCAATAGCAATATCAATAGCAATAAACAAAGCAATGCACAAATCATCACACACAATAGAGATACCAATTTAATGTGGTTCACCCAATGTGGGCTACTCCATGGAGAAAATATTTTACAAATATTTTCTCAATAAATCTCTTGGGAATCATTTCCCTATGATAATGTTTATGGACCTCTATCCAAAGGAGGCACCAATCCCCTAATCAATTTCATAGATCTCTATCCATAGGATAACTCCTTTCCCCTTTGCTCTGGTTGGTGATCTTCTAGAAGAACTGCTACCTCCACTGCATTGGTTGATGGATCTCTATACATTGAAGACTTATGTCCCCACTTAGAAGACATGTCCTCACTACCTTGGCTAATGGATATCTACCCACTAGAGACTGTTGTCGTCTATACTCTACTACCTCCAAAGCTCTATCTCAAATCTACACTAAAAATAGTCCTTCAATTTAACGCAAATATGCTCAATATCTATCTCTATTCTGGTATAAACCTATCCTCAAATTTGTACCAAACTCTATCCTCAAATTTGCACTAAAAACATTCCTTTGGTCTAGGAAAAATATATATTCAAATCATTTTCCTCAATTCTGCACTAAACACAGTCCTTTGGTCTAGCACAAATATGTCCTCAATCTCTATCTTCAAGTCTGCACTAAAGCTTGACTTAATCTTAAATCAATTCTTCTGGATCTGCCCCAAACCTTAACTCAAGGTTTAAACAAATCAATAAATCAAATCTTCTCTCAAGTATTCTCAAATACTTGTCTCAAATTCGCCTTGTAATATTCTAAAAATATCACACTTATCTATCCACAAGTCCTCTCTAGAACTTGCCCAATCTACTCAACAATATCTGTCTTCAAATATGTATTGTAAGCTTCCACAAAATATCACACTAATATATCTATAAGTCCTCTCTAGAACTTGTCCAATTTTCTCAACAATATCTATCCTAAAATATATATTGTAAGCTTCCACAAAAGCTCACACAAATCTATCCACAAGTCCTCTCTAGAACTTGCCTCAAATCTGCTCAAAAAGTCCTCACTAGAACTTGTCCAATCTGCTCAACAAGTCTTCACTAGAACTTGTCCAATATGCTCAACAATTCCTCACTAGAACTTGTCCAATATTCTCAACAAGTCCTCACTATAACTTGTCCAATCTGCTCAATAATCTCTATCCTCAATTCTGTATTGTAAGCTTCCACAAAATCTCACACCAATATATCCACAAGTCTTCTCTAAGACTTTCCATTAATATGCTCAACAAGTCTTCACTAGAACTTGTTCAATCTCATAGAAACATATAGAGAATTTCTAGAGACTCAATATGCTTCTCATTCACTACAATGCTCAATAAATTTCAATATCTCTTTTTATCACAAAAAAATATAGAGAATTGTTAGAGACTTAATATGTTTCACACTTACAAACACTCAATCACTTTCTCAAATCAATTTAGAATATGGAACAACTTGTTTCACAGAACTTGAACTATCACTTCAACACATCCACTTGACTAGACTCAACCAAGTCTACTCAACCACTCACTCAATGAATTTAATCCTTGCTCACAAACCCTAGTCTAAACATATGAACACTCACTCACTTATTTCCAACAATGCTTATCAAACAATCTCATATAACAATGATACTCATGATCTTTGCAAACCCTAGTTCAAGTTCTTCACTCAACCAATCACTTCAACAACAATGCTTATCAAACAATATTACATAAAAATGATACTCATGATATTTACAAACCCTAGTTCAAGTTCTTCACTCAACCAATCACTTCAACAACAATACTTATCAAACAAGGTTACTCTATTTAACCCCTATTCCAGGAAAACCTTGAATCATTAATTCAAAATACACTCAATAATTCTTACCAACCAATCCTTTTCACTCCAACTTAGCATTCACAAAACTCAACAAACACTTACTAGAAATATATTTCCATACCTTTTTAATTTATGAAGAAGTGTCTTTAAAACCTGTCTCAAAATAACCAAACCTTCTTGTGTCAGTTCAAGTTTAGATAATAATAATTTTATCTCAAAAATATTCACAAGGATATTCTTCTTGATCAAAAGGTACAATAAAATTTAATCCAAAATTTACACCTTATAACTCCTTCTAACTTTTATACCACTCACAAATATCAAGGATATAACACTTTACCACTTAAATACCCCTTAAAAAAATTAAGCACATAAAATAATTATCAACACCTTATAACTCCCTTTAAAACCTTATAAAATAAAATTATTTTAAATTTTAGGGCATAACTTTATTTCTCCCAAAATTCTAGTGCTAACTCAAAAAGGGTATACCTTTGTCTTTTCTCCAAAAGGGGGTTCGATGGGTTTCAAACCGCCGTCTCACAACCGCCAAGTGCCTTAGCGCTTTGGTGCCCACCACGTGGGCTATAGGTACCCATGAGAAGGAAGGGAAGCTTCCTTCCTCTTATCAAAATTTGTTCATCATCAACTTTACCAAAAGCACTCACATAGATTCAAACCTCTTCTAATCACTGCTCCTTACACTTTGCTTTCACCATGGTTGCCAACTATGCTACCCACGCTTGGTTACCAAGGAAGCTTCCTTGGTGGGTGTTGTTTCCTCCTCCTACCACTTGGAATTTTCAAACCCAACAAAATCCTCTTTCTTTCGTAGATGATTCACACATTTTTTGCATGATATATGATTAATTCAAATACACATTAGACTTTAGTCTAAGGTGGAGGACTCCCTTTTATACACACTTTGCCATATGACTCCCACGTCGGTGCTCGATGGTCGAATTCAAAAATTTGAATTTTGAATTTAATAACCCACCTTAGGGTTATTAAAATAACCATAAATTAATATAATTAATATTAAAATTAATTAGTAATTAATTTAAATAACTTATAAGTTAAGTAAATTAACTTATAATAAAATTAAATTAATTAATTAAATTAAACTTCCTTGTATAATATTATAAAGAAATATTATAATATTTTTTTCTTGGGCTTCTTCTTTGCACCTTGGACCTTATGTTGACCTCCTAGAACTGGATTTGATCAACTAAAAATGGACTCTCCTTTTGCACTGATTGGAGAACCTAAAAATTATGGTGCCCACTGAAACTGCCTTTCACTAGTGCTGAAAGCTTGACATTAATGACCACTCACTCTTGACATCAATGACAACTCATATACTCAAAATGTCCAACAAAAATTTTAAATTTTATTTCTTGAAAACAACAAAGGAAAGATGAGACAACTCACAAATGTAGCCTAAATCTATTGTAGATGTTTTTTATCTTTCTGATCTCTAGTCTAAGGCTGTCTCTGGAAAGTATGATAGCTTATGTTGGCTATCTCTCTAAGGAATGGTCATGTCTGCTAACTATATCTATAGAGGATGGTGGTACCTACAATTCACAAACACCAATAAAACAATAATTATTGATGTGAATGCACAATGTTGATAAATTTTGGTTTTGATTGCCACTGAAAACACTAAAAAAAATATACACCTATGAAATAACATAAAGAAGAAAATAGATAGTAAACTATGTAACCATAATGACAAAAACAATATATTAAATAATGGTGCCCTTTTTATTAACATCAATTTTGTCCTTCAAGAGGATTACAATGGGATCCCATGGAGGTATTTCTACCAATTTGATACAAAGATTTACAATAAGAAGAGTAATTGGGTGTATCTCACAGGATCTTTCTTGCATCTCACAAACTGATTAGGGATAGTTTTCTCATGACTATCACAATGTAGGATGATGTGATATGAAACTTTATGCCATTTTCTCCTTGTAAATACTTGTAATCTGTACACAAGAAGATCTAAAGAGCATAAAAAACATATGAAGATCCTTACAATATAAGGCCCATATCCATGATAAAGAAAGTGATAAAGAATCTGAAATGCAAAAAATAAATGCATGAAAAGGAATTCTAACTATGCTAGGAAGTAATTAAAATGTTGCTAAATCTAATAAAAGCAAGAAAATAGGAAAAATAGATCTTTGTAAGGAGGCCATATCTGTGCGGGAGGGTCTTGACTACTAGCCATATCAGGGTGATATGGTTTTTCCTATAGGTCGTATTGGGGCAATATGATCACTAAACTACGAGCGAATTCCTTGTGGTCAATACGAGGTGATGTCCGGTTTGATCCATGGAATTAATGTTTAAGGGTGTGCTCATGAATAATGACTTAGTGGCAAGATTTGACATTGAAGCAAGGGCGTTGAATGGTACAAGAAGTACAAATTTAATATTCAACCTTTGATATGGTCTATTGGTATGCTTGGAAACTCCATGGTTGAATTTTAGTAGCACTTAATTGCTTTGATAGTGAGAGCTCTTTGATTCTTCAGTTCGATAGCAATTCAATGCATAAAAACTTGGATAAATTCAATGAAGGCTAAGCACCTTTACATACACTTCCAAATGGGAGTCCAAAGCTTGTAAGATAATCAAAGAACTGGTTGGGATCAAGAAACCTAACTACTTCTTGATAACTATCATGCAACTTGACTTCATTGTATCATTACTCTTAGATGGCATGCATAACAATTTGAACCATGGCAGAAACTTGCTTCTGGTGTGGCCATCTCAGTGTGATACGGTCATGACTATGGACCATCTCAGGGTAAGATAGTCACTATGGATGTTATGCTTTGGTGGGATGGTCATGGCTGCAAAGGTAAATTCCTTCCTATTTGAGTGGTGAAAACCACTATTAAGCCCTAGGGCTACCCAAGGTGGGTCATATAACCTTAAAAGGTTTCAATATAGGTAGTCTCCTCAACACGATGTATTTTAGGTGTCTACACTTTTAAATTTATATTAATTTAATTTTTATTTTTCACTTAAAATTTTAAGTTCAAACCATAATAAAAATATATAAAAAATTAAGAAAAATTAGGAATAGAAGCCTTGAGAATTCAAGGACTTCATCGTTTTTTGATTGTCTTCTACAAAATATTGTACTACATTAAGGAATATACAAATGATCATAATATTTAACCTATGGGTGGCATTTTTGTAGGTGAGGATAGTAAATTCTTTGGCATTTCCAAGTAAGTGACATTTATTTGATATTGATGTTAATTTAATTATTTAAATATTACTAGTGCTATCTCTTCTCACCATACTTTGATGTTAGAAATGTTAATAATAAACTACTTTAGGTGAAGGTTATTAAACATTACAAAAAGAGAAAGCAAAAATAAATGGTTTGATGAAAGGAACATATGTTGTTTTTTATATATTATAATGGTTTGGTTTTTGTTTTTTATTAGTAGATCTAAATTCAAACAAAAACAAAAGTATATTGTAGATATGGTAAATTGACCCATCAAAATGAGTCAATCTTTCCTTAGATCCCTAGGAAGCTACCCAAGCTTGCTAAGTGTAAAATTGGGATTTTTTTCCCTCTTCCTTTGTCCTTTTTTCCTAGATTTACTGAATTCACACCAGGTCCATATGGGGTGTAAATTCACACCCTATAATTATGGGATGCAAATTTGGCATTCTAGGGATTTTTCTCTCAAAAACCCCACTTGTCGTCAGCCTGTTTTGGTGCCGACCCTTGCTCATGGTGAAATTTCATTTTATTGCCATTTTAGCTCTTCAAATATATTATAAATAGAGGATTGGTTTCCCTCATTTCACCCAATAAATATTTTGGGGAATATTAGATCTTAACTCACTCATTGTTCACTAACAAGTGCTCTTTTGTTGTGATTTATTGTTTTTGTTGTTTTCCTATTGTGGTGTTGGCTACCCTTGGGGATCAAGTGGAGGAGTATTGATGGTTGGAGAAGTTTACCATTCTAGAGTTCTTCCTTCATATTCTCATTACTACTTGCTCCCTCCATCAGCTAACCAAGTTCTTTAATTGTATTATTAGTCATTAGCTCTATTTATTGTTGATTTGCATCACATTGTTTTTATCATTTTGGGACCCGAAAAGCACATCTAATCAAAATTCATGCCTTGATCATACCGAGTTTGAATTTGGCAAGCCAAATTTGTGCCCCATAATTAAAGGGTACATATTTGGTCAATTAGGGCTTGGAGATAAATGTTTTCTTCCCAAAACCCTAGTTTGTTGCTTCCATTTTACCTTTTTATCACATACATTCTATTTCATCTCATTTCACTATTGCATGTACATTCCATTTTACTTCTAATTATTCTAGAGATTAAAGAAAATTTCACTTTTGAATGGTCAGTTAAAAGTACCAAGGGGGATTTACTGCTACACCTCTAAGCTCGGTCATACAATAGCCTAAGCATGCCCCCAATTGTTGATCAAAATTTCTAGGATTTTGTAAGTTGTTTCATAGATTTAAAGTTGTTTATATATTCTAGACACAAGTTAAATCTAGGATCAACCATAAAATTAGGTAAGCTACATAGTAGATATTTAGGCTACTTGGTGAGTGCCTTTGTCATTTTTGTTTTACATTTTTATCATAAAAGAAAAATAAAATATTTGATTTTTTAATTTCTAGGAATTTGAAGAATAAAAGTATGTAGTCTTGCATCCAAGGGTTAAATCTATTTGTACATTATCTTAAACCCTTACTAAAATAAGAAAACATCTATCTTATTACAAGTTAGGTTTTAGTCATTATCTAAAATCAAGAATCATTGTAGGGTTAATTTCTTGTCTTCTTGCATCTTTTCTTGTCTTACATTGTTCCTTCATTTCCATAGTTTAAATTTTAGAAAAGCTAAACATAGGTGTTTGTTCAATATACACATTAAACATTTCCACCCCAAATTTGGAGCAAATCCTTAAACCATTCATGGTGAACCCTTTGATACCCAAGCCCTAAAGTGTAGAGAATATAACACACCCCCATGATCACCTCAACTCCTAGCATATCCAATCGAGAATCGTACACGATAGGAAAATTTCTTCCCTCTATATTATTGGTGAACCCATTGTGAATCACACATATTAGAGGTCAATATAGGATTCCTTTTCCTTTTGTTTTTCTTTTGAAAACTTTAAGCAAGACCACTAAATCTGTTCGCTTAGAATAAAAAAATATTCAAAACAGTCCTAAAATCATCTTGCATGTATTTTTTTAGTTTTCTCATATCTCCTTTCTCTTCCTCCTAATGGCTCCCAACCTTGGATTTTATCATCTTTTATAAGAAGATAATCATATTGATAGGGAGAATCACAATCTAGATGTAGAAGAGGGAGAACATGAAGAAAATAGTACTACCTTTGATCCTTTTTAGGGGTCCAATGTAGGATTAACTTTCACATCATTTGATCATATATGGGGTTTTATGAAAACCATAAGAAGTCTTTGGTTAAGGCTATGGAAGAGGAATCCTGAATTGAAAGAGGTGGGATGTCTCATCCTCAAACCATTTCTCCTAGAAATGTTCTTAACAATCCCTTGTTTTAATCTTCACATCATGTTAAATATTTTCATAAAACAACATATGCTACTACCATGACCACCAACATTGGGGGAATTTCAGAGGCTCCCCAAATTGGTAGTGCATCCTAAAAGTATGCTCAATTTCCTCCTCATTTTGGTCATCTTAATATTTATGCTTTTGTTACAGAAAATATTTATTATCATTCATATAAAGATACCACATATCACAATCCATACCATAACAATGTTCATACCTCCAACATTGGCCAAGTTCCCTTTCAAAAACCTACCTATATCCCTCTCATAGGGAATCTAGGGGTATTACACAATAACAATCTTGATGTGCAAAATTTGACAAGTGTGGTGAAACAATTAGTTTCAAAATTGGATATGATTCAATATCCAAGTTTCACCTACAACTACAAGTAAATGTGCAATCATCCCTTGGACCTTATCATCACTTCTAGCTCCTACCCAAAGAATTTCCCAATGCCAATTTTACCTATTTCTAAGGGAACATAGGACTTGAATGAACGTTTAAGGATGTTTAGGATAAAATACCATGATATTATATATGATGACATGCTATTGCTAAATATGATACCTAAGAGACTTGGTGGTATGGCTTTGAAATGGTGTTATCAACTGCCTCATCATTCTTTGAGGAATTTTGAAGAAACATAAAAATTATTTTTTTAGAAATTCAAATCTTATATTGAGAAGACTATGACTATGAAAGATGTTTATATGTGAAAACAAGGTAAATATAAAATTTTCATAGAATTTTTGTCTCATTGGAGGAGTCTAGTTCTACGATTAAGATATACCTTACCTCCTCGAGACATGCTTGAGATATTTATTAGAAATTTACAAGAGAAAATATCTTATGAATTGGAAGTAACAACTATCATCTATTTTGACTAAGCTATAGATCTGGTAAGAAGTGTAGATAAAGCCCTTATTCAAAGACATCATGCTAAGAAAAATAAAGAAGAATATAGGACCACAAAAATTAGTATAAGAACAAGCATGTAGTTGGTGATGGGGTAACATATAGTAGACCTATTAACAATGTTGTTAACACCCTACAAAATATGGTGCTTAACCAACATCAAAAATCCCCCACCAAGGATTTTTACAAGACTCAACACACCTATGAACATGGTCCTAAAATAAATTTTGGAATCAAATATGATAGATTTACCTCCCATAAAGTAACCTGATACCACAACTAATTGGTATAAGCCTAGTCAACATTGTGAGTACCATAGAGTGGAGAGGCACATGATAAATTCATGTAGGAGGTTGAAACATATGGTTTAGGACTTAATTAATGAAGGTCACCTTGTTATAGAGGGTACTCGACCTAATCCTTCAACAGACAATCAACCTCTTACTCAACAAGCACCCACAACTAATCAAGACATGGGGATATTCCAAGAACCATTACCTAAGAATGGGTAACATGAAGCTAATCAAGTATCATATTGTAATGTGCCACCTCCCTACAATAATATTGTTGGTATGATAGTAGTAACCATAAGGCAACAAGCTTAGGCTCAACTAACTCAATGATATCAGTAGGAGATAAGTTATACATCCAATCAACCTTCAATACCACCCTTATTTTTGAAGAATATTCAAAAAAGGAGCACAAGAGTAGAAAACACAACCTTAGTGTTAAAACCACAACCTAAAGTTTCCTTTGATATTCAAAAATAGTTATTTGGCACCTCGACCAAGATATCTATCTTAGAGATTTTGCAAACTTTCCCTATTCATAGGGAAGCTTTGTTGATGCTTCTAAGACAACAATATGTTCCTCAAGGTATTTCCCCTAGTTCTATAGCTGATTTCATAAGATCTCTTGGGATACATCATATCATATTTTAGGATGATGATATTCCTTCTTTAGAATTATGAGGGTATTCTTCCCTCTATATCACTATATTTTTTGGGGAAACATTTATCAAGTGAATCTTGATAGACAATGGTTCTTCCCTCAATCTATGCACTTATTAATTTTTCAAAAATTTTGTTTTAAAAGAGGAATATTTAACCAAATTAGATATCATCATCAAATCTTTCAACAATGAGTCCCAAGAGACCTATGATATCATATCCCTCCCCCTTAGGATTGGACCTAGGATCTTAGATATCTTGTTCTATAAGGTGTCTTGCCTTGCATATTTTAATCTAATTATTGGATGCCCTTGGATTTATGTAATGAGGGTTGCCCCACTTTTCATAAATGTTTGAAGTTTAAATTCAAATATCAACTTGTCACCATTATAGGTGACCTTCATTCATTCCAATATTATTCAATGGTTGAGCAAGCTCAATCTGATATTAATTTATACCCATCAATTTCTTCATCTCACATAATCAAGAAAATTGAAAATATAAAGGTGAGTGAGGAACCTCTAATTAATATTTCATCATAGGATCAAGCCAATCCCTTTCTTAAAGAAACTCTTCTATATTTTGCCAAGCTACCACCTTCACCAAGGACTATGAGTTTACCCTATAACAAAGGTGAAGTTGTACACATTGGTATGTATACCTTTATCTTCGTAGGAGTCTCCCTAAAAGAAAATATTTGTGGTAGCAACCCATTTTTTGTAGAGCATTATTTTATCCATTATTACATGTCCAATTATTACCCACTGCCCAAGCAAATCCTATCTAGCATGGTACACATGGGTTAAGGTTTGATGCCATAATAGAAATGT
The DNA here is from genome assembly GCA_028583015.1 of Wollemia nobilis. Lineage (NCBI taxonomy): Eukaryota > Viridiplantae > Streptophyta > Pinopsida > Araucariales > Araucariaceae > Wollemia > Wollemia nobilis. The sequence goes on along the minus strand of JAQPPZ010004733.1, from coordinate 85,181 downwards.
ATTCAAGACCCTTTGGAGGTTGATATTTTGTCTAGGAGATGTGGTGTAGGATACATCCCTAATAAAAACTAGCCTTTACCCTTTGATAATTATGATCACCTTATTACTTATGCTGAATATTTAGATCATCAAGTATTTGAGTGGATTGATGAGGACGAGAGACTACCTTATCCCATTGATATTCTATTTTACAATGAGGTAACTTTGGTGCATATTTAGTTAGTTGCAACCCCAAGGAAGGACACTTAAGGGGATACTCTTTGTGACATGGATCATGAGGATATACTTTGAAATAACTTCTTTGATGGGTCAATACCTTATGTTGCACATGTTGAGTCTTCTAGTTCTCAAGAGGATTTTAGTTCTATGTCTCCCAAGGACCTTGAGAAATTAGGAGTGATCCAGGCCCTACCTCATCTTGAGGATGAGTCTCACATTATCATTGATTATACCATAGATGTTAACATAGGTTCTAAGGATAACCCTATAATACTTAGGCTAGGTAAAGCCTTGTCTATGGACGAGCAGTAGTAATTGACCAATTTTTTGAGGGAATTTTATTATATTTTTACTTGATCATATGCCAAGATGCCAGAGCTTGATACATCCCTTATTATTAATTATTTGGTAGTGAATCCAAGTGCTAAGCCTATTAAGCAAAAACTTAGGAAGATGCATCCTAAGGTCACCCTTTTGGTCAAGGACGAGCTCCAAAAAAACCTTGACGTTGGTTTCATAAAAGCTATTGACTATTTTGATTTGATCTCCAAAATTGTTCTTATGGATAAGAAGGTGAAGAACATGGACTTATACTGAGAGGGGGGGTGAACAGTATAAGACTTAACCAATTAATAATTTTAACTTTAGATAGCAGTGGCATCAACACAACATTAATCAAGACAGAAAGCATCACACATTGAAGGCCCATTTTTAACGTGGTTCACCCAGAATGGTTGGGCTACGTCCACAAAAATTTTCTCTAAAAGTTATCTCAAAGTTCTTTGGGAATCCTTCCCAATTACAATGTTTATGAGCCTCGGCCCAAAGGAGATACCTTCCCCCAATCTGAATTTATGAGCCTCTGCTCAAAGGAGATACCTTCCCTCTCGCTCTGGAAATGATCCCTCGAAAGATCAACTGTCTCTACCTCTTGCCAGCACGTGGAACTCCTTTCCACCGAAGACCTCCTGTCCTCAATGCTTAGCCTAAGAGACCTCTGCCTTCTATGATCACGTCCACAATAGCTCAGCAACCTGTACCAAACATAGTCAATCGGTCTAGTACAAGTCTTCCTCTATCTGTCAGATCTGTCCAACTCTTGAACAAATCAATCCTCTCGCACACAAGCCTTCTCAAAGACTTGCCAAATCTGTCCTCGGGTTCTTCTCAAAGAACCAATGCTCCTCTGTCCCCAAGTTCTCTGATAGAACTCTCAAAAACTAGCTCACAAGTCCTCTGCTAGGACCTGTCCAAATCTGCTCACAAGTCCCCACCGAAACCTATCCAAAACCTCAGCAAGCTCACCAAGAAAAACTTGCTTAGCATGAACCCACAAAGAGAATTGTTAGAGACCCAATGTGATTCATCAACCTCATAAAAGCATAAATAGAATTGTTAGAGACTCAATATGTTCTATACTTAACTCCCAAGTATCAATCTCAACTCAATCTCAATCTCAACAGAATAAGATAGATGTAGTATGCTTTTCTCAAGAACATGAAACACAACCCAACAATTGCCAACCATGCAATATCTCATATAACAATGATACTCATGTTCTTTCCACAACCAATTAGGGTTTTAACAACAATGCTCATCAAACAAGGTTTAGTCAACCAACACCATTCAACTCAACATCAACCTTGAAGCATTCAACCAATCATCACAAGAAAAGGAAACAAGTAGAAATCCTTTTCCCTCCACACTTATTTTTAGAAAACCATCAATCAATAACAACCATGGAAGAATGTGCCCATACCTTTACTTTGATGAAGAAGGAGAACTCAAAAACTTGGCAATACTTAGTTCTCCAACCTTAGGAGAAATGAGGAGCCACCACTATAAGCGCTAAAGCGCATTCTCCTCTACTTACGTAGCCCAATCACAGCCGCTCTCCTTCGTGCATCGCAACAAAAGGAAAAATGCACTCGACGTGATTCGAAACTTGTATCTCTGCCTAGCGAGCGCCTTTACTCAAACTCCATCATCGTTGGAGCACAAGTGCTCGACAAAGAAATATTAAACTATCCTTTGTTTTATCTTCACTTGATCGTAGGATATGGAAAACGTATTCGTTTTCCTAGCACTGTCCAAAACATAAGTCACTGAATGCTTGCATTAATCATCTCACAACACAGTCTAGAAAAACACAGTTCAAGTGCAATTGCCAATCCACTAACGTCAAGCAAAAAAGTAAGGATGCAGCCCAAGCTCAAATCCGAGTATGCCAAGCATGGTTTCCAAGACACAGATCAAGCACGATTTCAAAGACGTCAATTGGAGATTCGAAGACACAGAGCAAGCACAAATCGAAGACACCAAGCGCTATTCGAATGATACAGAGCAAACGCAAATCGAAGACTCCAATTAATCGGTGGTGCTCTTACTTTAGAAAATCATCCCCACTTATATAGCCATTTCTCCTTAACTGTTTGACGTCGATGCTCCTCCAACGATGGCAACACGTCGGCGAAAGAAAACTTTATCTGCATCGCTTAAGGGTTAAAAGACCCTTTAATAATAATTAAAATAATAATTATTATTATTTTATTAATAATAAATTAAACTTAGACCTTTGTCAAAGGTTTGAGTTAATTTAATTATTAATAATAAACATGGACCTTCAAGGTTTTTCAAGAAGCAAAAACCTTTGCATTAAGTTAAGCTTGGTTTTAATAAAAACCCTTAATGAGTCCAAATGGTTTTAAGAAAAACCTTTAACCTTGTCACCATGGTTTTAATAAAAACCCTTTAACAATATGAAGCTTTCTCAAGATATTTTTGACATCACACTCTTTTTGATATCAACACAAAAATGCCTTTTGACATCAATGACAACTTATACACTTGAGCAAAAGCAATGTACCCAAAGTACCCAAAATTGCCAACAATCTCCCCCTTTGTCATTGATGGCAAACCTTTACTGAAAACACTTCTCAAGAGCCAAAACTGAAACCAACTGTGCTAACAACTGACCAATTGTGCCCACAACTGAGAATCTTCCTTTGAAGTTTTGCTCCCCCTGACTTGAAGCTTTCCTCTTCACTTTGAAGCTCTCCCCCTTACTCATATCTCTCCCCCTTTGTCATCAATGGCAAAGGGTCACCTTTGGGGCTCGGGACTAAGAATGAGCCTCTTAGCTTAGTCCCTCCCCCACCTCCTCGATGAGGTGATTAATTTTGGGGTGGGAGTACAACTCCCAATTTCTCCCTTAGATACTCAAACGTATCTCTTGGAAGAGGTTTGGTGAAGATATCTGCAATCTGCTCTTTAGTAGACACATACTCTACCTTGACCTGCTTGTCTTGCACTTTCTCCCTTAGAAAGTGATACTTGATGGAAATATGCTTTGTCCTTGAGTGCATTACCGGATTTTTGGAAATACTTATGGCACTTGTATTATCACAAAGTATGGAGATGGGTTGTTCATGCTTGACTTTGAAATCCTCCAAGGTGGTTTTCATCCATAAAACCTGTGTACACCCAGCCACTGTTGCTATGTATTCAGCCTCTGCTGTAGATAAGGAAACTAAAGGTTGTTTCTTACTTAGCCAAGAAACCAAACTCTTTCCCAGAAAGAATGCTCCACCACTAGTGCTTTTCCTATCATCAATACTGCCTGCCCAATCTGCATCTGTATAAGCTGTGAGAATGAAATCATCACCTTTGGGATACCAAAGCCCAAAGTCCATAGTGCCCTTCAGATATCTGAATATCCTCTTAACTGCTATAACATGAGAATCTTTAGGAGCTGCCTGAAATCTTGCTACTAACCCAACTGCTTGCATGATATCTGGTCTGGTAGCTGTAACATATAATAAACTGCCAATCATTGATCTGTACAACCTCTGATCTACCGCTAGAGATTCATCATCTTTACTCATCTTGCATCCTGTAATCATTGGAGTACATACTGGTTTGCTGTCCATCATCCCAAATTTCTTCAACATTTCTTTGATATACTTTCCTTGAGAGAGAAATACACCATCTTTTGATTGAGCAATCTGAAGACCTAAAAAGAATGACAGCTCTCCAATCATAGACATCTCAAATTCCTTCCGCATGGTGTTAGCAAAATCTTTGCACATCTGAGTATTATTTCCCCCAAAAATAATATCATCAACATAGACAACCATAATCAGCATATCATCACCTTCATCCTTAATATACAAATTGCTATCTGCCACACCTTTCCTGAAGCCTTGCTCATGAAGATACCTGTCAAGTCTTGAGTACCAAGCCCTAGGTGCTTGCTTTAACCCATACAAGGCCTTTTTCAGTTTACACACATAGTCTGACTATTCTGAGAGAGACACTCCTTCTGGCTGTTCTATGTAGACTTCTTCTTCCAACACCCCATTTAGAAAAGCTGACTTTACATCCATTTGATATACCTTGAATGATTTGAAGCTTGAAAGGGCCAAAAACATTCTGATAGCTTCAAGACGAGCAACAGGAGCAAACGTCTCTTCGAAATCAACACCTTCTACTTGAGCATAACCTTTGCAGACTAACCTAGCTTTGTTTCCGACAATCTTTCCATCCTCATTGAGTTTATTTCTGAATATCCATTTTGTGCCAATGACATTCTTGTCCTTAGGTCTTGGAACCAATTCCCAAGTTTCACTTTTCTCTATTTGATTTAGCTCTTCATCCATTGCTTTTACCCAAAACTTATCTGCACATGCTTCACTGAAATCTTTTGGCTCAATTTGAGATAATAATGAAACATTTGTAGAATCATGTGAGGGAATGACTCTTCTTCTTGTTTGCCTCCTATTTGGATCACCAATGATCAAATCTTTGGGATGATGTTTCTGAACATATCGTGAAGGAGTTTTGGGAAGTAGTTGTTGTCTTTCCTCTTCTTCATCTGAAACCTCTCTGAATTCTTCTTGACAAATTTCATCACTGAGTTCCTGGACTGGTTCTCTTATCCCTATCTTTTCATCAACTGTTACATTTATGCTCTCTACAACTGTATGAGTTCTTTTGTTGAAGCATCTGTAGGCCTTGCTTCTATTGGAATACCCAAGAAAGATTCCCTCATCACATCTAGGATCAAACTTACCCAAATTCTGATCTTCCCTTCTGATGAAGCACTTACTCCCAAACACTTTGAAGTATTTTACTGTAGCTGGTCTTCCTTTCCACAACTCATAAGGAGTTTTATGATGATTGACTCTAAGTTGGGCCCTGGTGATAATGTAGACTACTGTACTGACTGCCTCTTTCCAAAAGCCATCTGAAAGTTTTGACTCATTTAACATAGCTCTAGCCATATTTTCAATAGTTCTATTTTTCCTTTCAACTACTCCATTTTGTTGAGGAGTTCTTGCTGTTGAATATTCTCTTTTGATTCCTTGTTGCTCACAAGTATTCCACAAATTCATTTGAAGTGAACTCTCCTCCTTTATCTGATCTTAAACATTTGATTCTCTTGTCTGTCTCATTTTCAACCATTTCTTTGAAAGCTTTAAATTTTTCAAAAGCTTCAGATTTTTCTTTGAGAAAAGTAACCCAAGTCATTCTAGAATAATCATCTATAAAAAGCATGAAGTAGCTTTCTCCCTGAATGCTCTGAGTTCTGGTAGGGCCACATAAATCAGTATGAATAAGATCCAATGGTTTTGAAGAAGTATACCCTTTTGATTTGAAACCGGTTCTGGTCTGTTTTCCATGTTGACAAGGACCGCAAATGATGTTATGGGGCCTTTTTATTTTGGGCAAGTCTCTAACTGCTTCCTTGTTACTAATATTGACAAGATTATCAAAGCTCAAATGCCCCAATATTTTATGCCATAACCAACTCTCATCTTCTTGAGTTAGAAAACACTTTTCCTTTTTATCTCACTTAGCATGTAAAGATTGTTTGGAGTCCTTGTAGCACTAGCAATGAGTTTTCCATTTTTTTCTTTACTTATCTCACATCTATCTGAAAAGAAAGATACTATGTGCCCTTGATCACAAAGTTGACTCACACTTAGAAGATTATGTCTTAGGCCTTCTACATAAAGCACATTTTCTGTTTTGGATTTCCCATCCAAACTAAGAGTCCCTTTACCACAGATTTTAGTTGACTCGTTATCTCCAAAACTGACTGTTCCTCTGTTTGTTTCTTTTAAGACCAAAAACTTTTCCTTTTCACCAGTCATATGTTTTGAACAACCACTATCAAGATACCATTTCTCTACTTTGTCTAGAGCATGAAAAGCAGTTTGAGCTATCATTGACTTAGATTTGATCTCATTTTTCTTTTTAGTGAACTCAAGGCTAGATCTATCCAAACTGCACATCCTTGCTATATGCCCAAAATTATTGCACTTGTAACACATGACATCTTTATTCATAAGAGGTGCAAAAGAGTTAACATTTTCCTTACTATGTCTATTCACGGACTTATTGCAATGCATAGCTTTGTGACCAAATTTCTTGCAGGAAAAACAATAGCCATGGAAAGTATTATGTAACCTGTTTTGATGCCTTGGATGATTGTTCTTCTTGTGACCAACTGGAATCCACCGCTCTTCAGGATGAAGATTGATCTTGCTCGAAGACCCTATTTCTTGAATGGTGATACCATCCTTCTTTTGCTTTTCACACGGAGTATTCTGTCTGAGAGCCAACTGTTCCAACTTCACTCTAAGAGACATAACCTCTTCTTCTAGTTTCTCGCAATCAGCTTCCTTTCCTTTGAGAACCTCTCGTCGAACCTGTTCAACCTTCTTCCCTTCTTCAGCTAGAATTTTGAAGTCTATAACACTTTGAGACAATTCTGATCTTGCTATCTTTTCTTCCTGACATTGATGCTTGAGAACAGAATTCTCTTCCCTGAATTTCTCAAGCTTTCTCAAAGCCAAGAAGAATTCACCTTTGAGATCGAACTCAACCTCTTCATCTCTTTCTGAATCTATATGATCCTCTGATAGATCCTTCTCCAAGCTGTTAGGCTCTTTCTGGAGAGACCCGCTCTGATACCAATTGAAGAACATGGACTTATACTGAGAGGGGGGGGTGAACAGTATAAGACTTAACCAATTAATAATTTTAACTTTAGATAGCAATGGCATCAACACAACATTAATCAAGACAGAAAGCATCACACATTGAAGGCCCATTTTTAACGTGGTTCACCCAGAATGGCTGGGCTACGTCCACAAAACTTTTCTCTAAAAGTTATCTCAAAGTTCTTTGGGAATCCTTCCCAATTACAATGTTTATGAGCCTCGGCCCAAAGGAGATACCTTCCCCCAATCTGAATTTATGAGCCTCTGCTCAAAGGAGATACCTTCCCCTCTCCTCTGGAAATGATCCCTCAAAAGATCAACTGCCTCTACCTCTTGCCGAGCACGTGGAACTCCTTTCCATCGAAGACCTCCTGTCCTCAATGCTTAGCCTAAGAGACCTCTGCCTTCTATGATCACGTCCACAATAGCTCAACAACCTGTACCAAACATAGTCAGTCGGTCTAGTACAAGTCTTCCTCTGTCTGTCAGATCTGTCCAACTCTTGAACAAATCAATCCTCTCACACAAGCCTTCTCAAAGACTTGCCAAATCTATCCTCGGGTTCTTCTCAAAGAACCAATGCTCCTCTGTCCTCAAGTTCTCTGATAGAACTCTCAAAAACCAACTCACAAGTCCTCTGCTAGGACCTGTCCAAATCTACTCACAAGTCCCCATCGAAACCTATCCAAAACCTCAACAAGCTCACCAAGAAAAACTTGCTTAGCATGAACCCACAAAGAGAATTGTTAGAGACCCAATGTGATTCATCAACCTCATAGAAGCATAAAGAGAATTGTTAGAGACTCAATATGTTCTATACTTAACTCCCAAGTATCAATCTCAACTCAATCTCAATCTCAACAGAATAAGATAGATGTAGTATGCTTTTCTCAAGAACATGAAACACAACCCAACAATTGCCAACCATGCAATATCTCATATAACAATGATACTCATGTTCTTTCCACAACCAATTAGGGTTTTAACAACAATGCTCATCAAACAAGGTTTAGTCAACCAACACCATTCAACTCAACATCAACCTTGAAGCATTCAACCAATCATCACAAGAAAAGGAAACAAGTAGAAATCCTTTTCCCTCCACACTTATTTTTAGAAAACCATCAATCAATAACAACCATGGAAGAATGTGCCCATACCTTTACTTTGATGAAGAAGGAGAACTCAAAAACTTGGCAATACTTAGTTCTCCAACCTTAGGAGAAATGAGGAGCCACCACTATAAGCGCTAAAGCGCATTCTCCTCTACTTACGTAGCCCAATCACAGCCGCTCTCCTTCGTGCATCGCAACAAAAGGAAAAATGCACTCGACGTGATTCGAAACCTGTATCTCTGCCTAGCGAGTGCCTTTACTCAAACTCCATCATCGTTGGAGCACAAGTGCCCGACAAAGAAATATTAAACTATCCTTTGTTTTATCTTCACTTGATCATAGGATATGGAAAACGTATTCGTTTTCCTAGCACTGTCCAAAACATAAGTCACTGAATGCTTGCATTAATCATCTCACAACACAGTCTAGAAAAACATAGTTCAGGTGCAATTGCCAATCCACTAACGTCAAGCAAAAAAGTAAGGATGCAGCCCAAGCTCAAATTCGAGTATGCCAAGCATGGTTTCCAAGACACAGATCAAGCACGATTTCAAAGACGTCAATTGGAGATTCGAAGACACAGAGCAAGCACAAATCGAAGACACCAAGCGCTATTCGAATGATACAGAGCAAACGCAAATCGAAGACTCCAATTAATCGGTGGTGCACTTACTTTAGAAAATCATCCCCACTTATATAGCCATTTCTCCTTAACTGTTTGACGTCGGCGCTCCTCCAACGATGGCAACACGTCGGCGAAAGAAAACTTTATCTGTGTCGCTTAAGGGTTAAAAGACCCTTTAATAATAATTAAAATAATAATTATTATTATTTTATTAATAATAAATTAAACTTAGACCTTTGTCAAAGGTTTGAGTTAATTTAATTATTAATAATAAACATGGACCTTCAAGGTTTTTCAAGAAGCAAAAACCTTTGCATTAAGTTAAGCTTGGTTTTAATAAAAACCCTTAATGAGTCCAAATGGTTTTAAGAAAAACCTTTAACCTTGTCACCATGGTTTTAATAAAAACCCTTTAACAATATGAAGCTTTCTCAAGATATTTTTGACATCACACTCTTTTTGATATCAACACAAAAATGCCTTTTGACATCAATGACAACTTATACACTTGAGCAAAAGCAATGTACCCAAAGTACCCAAAATTGCCAACAGAAGGTAGGAACAATTAGGCTATGTACCAAATTTAGGGACATTAAATTAGTATTACCCAAGGATGTTTTTATTCTCCCCAACATAGATATGATTATAAATTTATTTGTAAAATGTGGTATGGTTTCACTCATGGATGGTTATTTAGGATACAATTAGATCATGTTTTCCCCTAAGGACTAGGCCAAGACAACTTTCATCACACCATAGGGTACCTTCTATTATAAATTTGTGTCTTTTGGCTTAAATAACATTGGTGCCACATATTAGAGGGTTATGACTTATATATTTTATGACATGATGCATGATATTATATAGGACTATGTGGATGATATTCCATAGATCAAAAGTATCATGTTCATGATCTAAGACAAAATTTTTAAAGGCTTTGACAGTTTAGGGTTCGTTTTAAGCCTTCCAAGTGTGTATTTGGAGTCACATATGGCAAGTTGTTAGGTTTCATTATTTCTAAAATAGGTATTGAGGTGGAATCCATAAATTTAGTGGCTATCACTAACATACCTCATCCTTGCACCCTAACTAAGTTATGTAGCTTGCAAGGTAGGCTTCAAGATATTTATCAATTCATAGCTCAACTAGCCGATAAGTGTCATCTCTTTATTAAGCTTATTAAGAAATATGTTGTGTTCCAATGGGATTTTGAATGTCAAAAATATTTTGATGATCTCAAAAGGTATCTCACTTTCCCATCTATCTTAGTTCCTCCTAGATCAGATAAGTATATAATGATTTACAAAGCAACCACAAGTCACACTTTGGGAGCCCTATTGGCTCAACATGATCAAAACAAAGACTAAGATATATACTATATCAGTACAAATTTGGTTAGCTATGAAATATAGTATACTCTCTTAGAGAATATTTGCATTGCTATGGTGTTTGCTTCCCATAATTGAAGGCACTACATGCTCAGCCATAAGATATTGGTTGTGAAGTTTGATCCTTTGAGCTACTTGATGTCTAAGCCCCACCTTTTAGTTTGAGCTACTAAGTGGAATTTATTACTTATTTATTTTAACCTCACCTTCATAGGTTAGAATGCTATCAAGGATTAGGTGATGGCTTATCAGTTAGCCTTCGCTCCCCTAGAAGTTGCCCATCCTTTGGTCATAAATTTTCCCAATGAGTGCCTTAGTGTAGAAGCTGAACTACTAAAGTCTTGGACTTTATTTTTTGATGGTGCTTGATTATTAAAGGGTGTTTGTGCTAGAATAATTCTAGTTATCCTATAAAAATAGCTCATCCCCTTGTCCTTCAAGCTTTGTTTCTCTTGCATAAATAATACTATGAAATATGAAGCTTTAATACTTGGTTTTAGAATATCCATAGCCTCGAAGGTTAGTATTCTCTTAGTATTTTGTGACTCTCAACTTGTGGTGAATTATATTAACGATGCTTATCAGACTCAAGATGATAAGCTTAAATGTTACAAAAATATTGTCACCAATATTTTGTCCTCATTTGATCGAGTGACCAAAGAGTCTATATCTAGATCCTCCAACCACAATGTGGATACCATGGTTTTTTTTGCATCATTATTTCCATTGGATTTTGAATATGATCAAGTTTTTATTATCATTAGATAACTTTGGGAGCCCACATCACTTAGTTTGAGTCTTATTTTGTTAGATGTTTTGACCATCGAAGCTTCCCCATCTAAGCCATAGTATACTGACATATTTAATTTTCTTAAGTATGGTTTGATTCTTGATGGTTTAGATTCCAATAAGCATAATATTTTGTACAAAAGAGTGTGTTAACTCATTATAATTGGTAATACTTTATATCAATATTCTTTTGAAGATATCCTCTTACAATGTATTAAATTTGATGAAGTTTGACTAGCTCTTAGTGAAGCTCATGAAGGTTGATGTGGAGACCATTTTGTGGTAATACCATTTCCATGAAACTCCTTTGAAGGGGGTATTATTGGCCTTCCATGATATGAATGTGACCATGTTCAATACTATGAAAAGTGTCAACGCCATGAAAACCTTGTTCATTCTCCTTATTAAAACCTTTAGGTTATTTCTTCCCCTTTTCCATTTTTCATGTGGGGATTGGACATCATAGAGAATATTAACCCAATGTCATCTGATGGTCACAAGTTTATCATGCCCCTAGCTATGATGACTGGAGCTCAGGCCTTCAAGTTCATATTCAAATAGATCCTTTGTAGGTTTGAGATTCCTTTGGTGATTATTTCTAAAAATGGCACTTTTTTTAAGAATAAGGATGTCCATAAAATTTGTATTAAGTACAATATTCAGAACCAGTGGTCAACTCTGTATTACCCTTAGGGTAACAAATAAGTTGAAAAATCCAACAAGTCTTTGATCAATATTCTCAAGAAGTTGGTTAGTAAGATCGGCTGTGACTAGCGTATCTAGCTTTATCTAGTCTTGTGGGCCTATAATACCAGCGTGAGAACTCCTAAAGGCATATATTTGTATATTTTGGTCCATGGTATTGAGGTGGTTTTTCTATTTATATGTCTTGTTACGATATGCTTCAGTCGGTAATGCGTATCACTTTGATTGTTTACACCAATTGGAGATGTTGGATAAAAAGTGGATTCATACCTTAGAGTATTTGTGAGCCTATAAGAATAGGCTCAAGTGATCTTATTCCAAGAGAGTTCACAATCGTTCTTTTGAGGTCGCATATCTTATCCTCAATGTGCTTGTTCAAATCTTAAAAGTATATTTTAGCCTAATTGGTTAAGTTCCTTTGTCATAACATACATGTTTGTCTTAGGGGTATATTATTTAGCTTCTTTAGATGGTAAGGAACTTAAAGAACCAATGAACATAATGCATCTAAAGAAATTCTATGCTTAACTTGGCACTCTACATTTTTATATTACATTTAGCTTAGTTATTATACTACATTTGGTTTACTTGCTCATACTGCATGACTTCCTCTCATATTTTGCATAGTTTTCCTGATATTCTACTCCATTTGTATTTTTCTTGTCATATAGTTACATTGCTACTTGACCATATATTGCATGACTACTTGATAATATAGATTTTTGAGGACTTCATGAGGATGGCAAGTGATGAAACTTAAATAGGTCTTAGATCACATGCATTGCACTCATACTAGGATTATAATGCCTAGGTAATCTCAAACCTAGGGTTAATATTCGTATATTTTTATCTTTGTATTTTGTCCATATTTTCGTCTTCTCTTTTCTTCCTTGATCCTAAAAGTTTAAAATGATCATAAAATTTCTCTCCAAGTCAAGAGATATAGTTCTTCATCTCTTATATTTTATTTTTCCTTGAAAGTTTTAATCATTTCTTATCCTCCCCAAGATAAAAGATGTATGTTCCTTCTTCTCTCTGCTTTTGCTTTTTCTAACACCTTATCCTTCTTGATATTTCACTCATTAAGAGGTCCTCTTAAGATATGGTATATACTGCATGGATATCATTTATGGTATTGATACAACCACTAAATTTCTTACACACACCTCTTAACTCTTGAGATTTTACTAAGGATGCACACACACACACACACACACTATATTTTATTTCTTGCTTCTCTTTCTTTCATCTTCTTCTAACACACGCACACACTCACTTCATTCTACTTTGGTCATACATATTTTACACACACCACATCCCTATTGGGTAGTACTCATTTTGGCAAATAAATCACATCTTTTTTCCCCCATATAGGATAAGCTTCATGGCCACACATGAGGGGCAACATCCATATGGTCATTTGTGAGCATACATCCTAGAGGGTATCTCTTCATATCCAACCATCAGCGACCACTACATCCATAGCGGGTATCACTCCACACCTATCCATATTTGTGAGCATAACACCCTTGTATAATAGCTTCATGCCCACAAGTGAGGGGAAACCTCCATCTCGATTATTTGTGAGCACATATCCTTACAAGGTTTTTACTCTTTTTCTTTTCTATTCCTCTTTTGATCTTTTGGAGCTTTTACTTTCTTCTTCTTCTACCTTTATCTATTCTTTCATTGTTTGTTTTCTTCTTCTCTCTTCTTCCTTTTCATATTTTATTTTTTTTGTCTGCTCATTCATGCATTTCATTTTTACATTCATTTTAAATTGCATGTTAGATTGCATTTTATTTAATTAGATTCATTCATGTATTTATTGCACTCATAATATTTGTGATCATCATACATCATAAAAAACAAAACAAACATAATAAAAAATCATTCACCCAAAACATAATAAACTATAATGCATCTTGTATTACTTGAATGCACTTAGTGTATGCCAATCAGTCAGTGTGCCATTGTAGAGAGCTTGGCACACTTGACCATCCCTAGGGGTGTATTCCCAATCCCAGCCCTAGTTGTGCGAGCATGTTTTATATGCTCTACCTGGGTATGCATAAGGTGGGTCTCGTAGGAGATCCAAGAAAGTGTCTCGGTCTAAAAATAGACACATGCCTCTCACACATAATTCACTTAATAGAACCCAGTATTTGTATAAAATACCACAAACACATACACATACATAGCAACAGGTCTATAGGTAATGCCAAAAACTAGACACAAGATCCCATATATATATATATATATATATAAATATATATATATATATATATATATATATATATAAATATGTATATGCAAGCAAACTCTTACAAAGATTATGCTAAAACTAAAGGTTCAAGATTGCTCACATATCGCTCAAGAACCACAATTATTTTTATAGAGAGAAATGAAAGGAAAACCTACAAATGTATACAATTGCAAAATCATTGATCCTTTTACAATATAAATCATTGCTATTTATGGATTACATTAGAATAATTTCCCTCCAAAATCATCTACAACTAGATTTGACAATCTCATCTACTATTTATGGGGACTATGATTACTGAATGACATATTACTCTAATCATAATGACTAATAAATATTGGACTGTCAATGTCATACTTCATATTGAATGATTGTTTGAGATAAATATTGAGATTATCTTTTGGTATGTATTCTTTGTCTACTTAATTTAGGAATAATTAATTTAGCTTATGTACCATTATCACTTTTGATTTGACTCAAGCATCCATGTTTGCTTGGTTTAATCATTTCTCATAGACTAGCTAGAAGTTTTACTATTGTGCTTTATCATGGATTAATAAATCTCCAATATTGGGACTTATCCCAAGAGGTAGGCTCCTCTAGTGCCCTTTTGGTTGTTTGTCAAGACTTTTATTGGATTAATTTTTGCATAAGTTTCAATTATCAGGAGTTCTTTTAGCTTGTTCTCTGTGAGCTAGTTAAAACTTTAATCATTGGATATCAATGTTTTACCTTAGTCATGAGTGGGTAATGGGGACCTACTACAAGTATTATGGGATAGTTATTAGAGTCTCCTCCGAATTCAACCCAAGACTTCAATATGTAAGTGTAATTTACCAAACTCTCTACTACTAAGAATCTATATAGTCTCTTAGAAATTATATCAACCCCTATCCTCATGTTTCTCCAAGTTGGGGTGTATTTTATAGGTGCCAAGTCTATTAGATCCTTGGATTAAAACTTTTGTATGAATTAATTAGATAGAGGATCAATTCTAGCAATAATACCCCACACTTCACTCCTAGAAAGAGTTATATTTAAATCACCTCCTATAATTAAATTATTAGCTTCTAAAAACTTTTGATCTATGATTTTATCTCAATAATGTATCTTGTATTTGTAGGGGCCATAAACATTGACCATTGTCACTATTTCCCCAAGATCCACTAAAAAGAATTTAGTCCCTGCTCTTGAGTCAAGAAATGTAAATTTAGTTAGCGTAAACTAATTTATCTTCCATCCTATGGCCACTCCTTGTGAGGCCCCTACAACATCAAGAACCAAAAAATCCTATACTTTAAGAAATTTACCAAGATCTACTAAATTATGTTCAAGTACAATAAATGGATGCATACTTCTTCTAGTAATTTATTGAGATTTAGCTAGTGGAACTCACTCTTGGATTGCACTCCCTCTTGGCTCATACTTCATCCTAGCTTTCACTCAATCCTATTTTGCACTTACACTCACTTCTACTCATGCACTCCTAGCTTGCACGCACTCCTTACTTGCACCTGCTTCTGTCTCTTCTTTCTCTTGGAGTTCCTTCACTTTGATATTTTTTTTTGGAAATAATGTTCTATACATTTGTGGTAAGGGTTTGAAGCATTGATGTAGTCTGGATGAACCTACTACTCTTTTATCATTATTGAATATTGACTTGCACTTCTTTCTATTTGAATTGCAAATATTTAATTGCTCCTCTTCAATAGATAATACCATTATTTATTTATTATAATATTTTAAATTATATTTCCTTGTAATATTTATAGAAGTATTTACATTGCTACTAAATTGTTATATAATTTTTTTTTTTAATAAAAGAGGGGTAAAAATTTATTAGATCAAAGAAACCTTACAACTGAGAACAAACAACCACCAAAAAACAACCAACAAAAACCTCAACCAGACATATCCTTAGCAAGTAAATTATAAAGATGTTGAGAACAATCAAAAGGGAGGTGATCCCAACCCTTAACATACCAATTCCCCTAAAACTGAGAAGCCCATTTGGCCAAACAATCCATAACCCTATTCCATTCCCTAGGAATGTGAACAAAAGAGATAAACTCCAAATTACAACATATTTGAAGAATCTATCAAACAACCAAGGTCAACCTCTAGTGAACATTATCAATATGGTGAGTCTTTAAAAAATTGATAATAATCTATGAATCAGACTCACAGATTATCCTACGCAAACCCATAGCCAACCTTTGTTCCAATGCACAATAAATATTAAGAGCCTCCATATAATTATTAGAGTGTATCCCCTTATAGCATGAAAAAATGAAATAAGCAATCCCAACACTATCTCTCCCAACTCCTCCAATACCAGCATGGCTAGGATTACCCCGAGAAGACCCATCCATATTGATCTTGAACACCCCTAGAGGAGGAGGATGCCATCTACCATCTCTCTGCACCTTTTGTCTAACATCTCTTCTACTAGATGAAATAGAAGGATGAGGACCATTCTCCACAAATCCCAAACTCTGCATCATCAAAATCTCTGACTGCTCCAAAGGAAGACTAATCTGGCATTTAGAAGAGACAGTTTCCTAGATCATACCAATGATTCACTGCCAAAGCTAAGGAATAGTAAGCTTCTTATCATGAAAAATTCTTTGATTTCTTTCCAACCAAATCTACCACAAAATTCAAGAAGGTCAAATAGTCCAAGCAACCTTGTTAAAGAAAGCCTTAGCAGGAGGTCTCCCTAAACTCCTCCAAAACTCCAAAAGAGAAGAAGCATGAGCACAAGGCTAATTCCACACCCCCCACCAAATATGCCAAATATCCCATGCAAAAGAACATTGAAAAAGAAGATGACCTGAAGACTCTTCATTGTTCGCACATAAAGAACATAAATAAGGTCCCCGAAAACCTCTCTTTTTAAAATTATCCCAACATCTATTGTGAGTAGCTAACCACAGATAAAAATTACATTTAGGCCAAGAGACCTTTGACCACACCTGCTTCCACCAAGGCACCTCAGCATCCCCAAAATATTACCGATCCAACTCCCTGTATCCCGAAGCCACCGAATAAACCCCTCTAGGATCCAAGCCCCAAGCCAAAACATCATCATCTTGTAAAGAAGAGTAGTTCCTAGAAGTCAAAATATGAGCCAACTCCTCTCTTTCCTGACAAGTACCCCTTGCCAACCAATCTCTAGGATCCTTCCAATGAATAACCTCAACCTGCCCAACTCTATCAACAAATTTATAGTCCATGACTCGATGCCTTTAAATTATAGTTAATGTGGCTATGGGAGCCTTATTTGCAGAATCTTATGCGGGTTTGGTGGACTCAGGGTAAGCCTCATCATGGTACTGCTATGTATTCTCTTGTTAAGAAACTTTAGCATGTCAAATATCAGATAAAGAAGTGGAATAGACAGAATTTTGGCAATATTTTTTGGGCTAAATTGGATGCTCAAGAGAAGTTAGATGTTATTACAAGACAGATTAGAAATTATGGTCTTATAGAGAGAAATATTTAAGAGGAATTTGTTGCCCTTAAGGAGTTAGTTGAGTGGGAACTTAGAGAAGAAATTTATTGGAAACAGAAGGCCTGAATTGATTGGTTGCAAGAAGGGGATAGGAATACGATGTTCTTCTTCAATTCAGTGAAGGCTAGAAGACATAGTACTGTCATTTCATCTCTTACTTCATCTCAGGGGGTGCAATTAGTTAATTGTAGATCAAGATATTTCAGGTGAGGTTGTTAGGTTTTTCTCTTCTTTGTAAATTGTTATATAAAATTGAAATACTTATTTATTTTCAATTTGTTATGTGGTATTGAAATGGGTCCACCCATATTACATCATCACCACGTAGTGGTATTACAATAGCTTGGATATTATCTATTTATTACTTGATAAGACTCCTTGAATTTTGAGGAATCTAAACACTTGATCTAAATATAATAGCTTGGATATTATCCATGTATCACTTGCTAATACTCCTCCTTGAATGTTAAGGAATCTAATAAATTGAGTTAAATCCATTTGATAAAAATGTTAGGGTAAAACATTGGTTTTTATGAGGGGTTTGATCCCTCATACCAAGGTTTGAACTTGGATCTCTAGATGAAAACCCAAGAAATTACCACTATGTTATCGCTCCTGGGACAAGTTGAAATGCTTATTAAGGATAAAATAAATATTGTTATGTTTTTTTAGTGATTTAAAATAGTTATATGGAATTGAAATATATCTACTTAGTGAGACAACATGTTACTATAATATTTTGATAAATTGTATAATGATATTAATATAGTTATATGTAATAGAAATATTTATTATTTTTATTTCATATTATATTTGTGCTAAAAAGTGATTGATATTAAAAACACATTATGTTTTCTTTTTAAATTTCATAAGTTATATAAAATTAAAATAATTTATTGGTATTGCATAATAAGTGGTATTATAATATCAAATGATATTAGAGTAGCAACAACAATAAACATCCAAGCTCAAACATCCAAGTTTTACTAGAGATGATTAAATCATCAAGATCATCTTTGGAGCTAATTATTGAAAGCTAAATACTATCCCTCATAAAATATAGAAGACCTTCCTTATCTTCCAATAACTAGAGAGGAATCAGAGACCTAAAATTCTATAAAGAGAGGGACACCACTTATCAAAGAAGGGTTATACTAAAAGGTCAGGGATGGTAGGACTCCTAGACTATGGGAAGATTCATGGGAAGAATTTCTCCTCATAATTGATTAATACCCCCACTTAAGATATTGTAGAGGAAACTTACAAAGGAAAGGACAGTATCTCATAAGCCATTATTTTAAATCACCATATAAAAAACAAGATAATATTGGTCAGTGATAAGTCCTATAGAAGGGGTTAAGGGAAGAATGGACTCAGGAAAAAAGAGAACTGAAAGAAATCTTAGACAGAAGGAAGTGGCCAAGGAGAAATGGACCTAATCAACTAGCTTGAAGGAATAGCACATTAGGAAGTTACATTGTCAAAGTAGGTTACTAAAATATTATCCAAAATACTCAAATTCATCCATAGTCCCCCTGGTTGAAATTATGGTAACCCAAATGATGGTCAAAGATAAACTAATTTATATGGTTGGTTGCACATAAGAGTATTATAAATCTATATAACTTGAGGAGATGTGGATTTATTGGACCTGAATCATTTGTAATGTGTCACCAATAGGAGGAAACAATGGGTCACCTCTTTTTTTTGTGCCCCTATTCCTGGACAATATGGAGTTGGTGGTACAATAGTTTTTGCCAGTTAGAAAGATTCATTTCCACTGAGAAAAACTTTTGGAACTATTGGAAGACCAATATATTCAAATCAAATACCTTTTAGTTGAGTTTGGGTTTCATCTGCTAGTAACTTTGGTTGGAATGTAATAACAAAATTTTCAAAGAATAATTTAGACTAGAGGAAAGAATTTGGGGAACTCTAATTTAGAATATTTTAGAGATGATATAGGCTTAGAATTTAGGAGGACTCTTAGATGGCAGATGATGAAGCATATATATGGACACAAACCTAGAAGCAACTGCAATATGAGAACTAAGAAAGAGAGGATAAGAATAGAAAGAGAGTTTTGTGGATTCAGGATGACGGCCAGGGATTCAGAAAGAGAGGGTGAATGGAACACCTTAGGGATCATCTAGTTAGAAATAGAACATCCAAAAGTTGGATAATTAAAGAAATAGAGCTAAGGTGGATTTTGAGCCTTGCTAAGAAATATAGGCTATCAAAAGTAAATATATAACTTGAATTTTTTTTAATAAAATTTTTACCTTTTTAATAAAAAAATATCAAATAACATTAGTTCAATTAGTTATATTCGTCAAGAGGAGATCCATGTTAAAATCTTGCTAAGCTATACGTAAATAGTATCCAAGTTGTTGTAATAAGACTAGGTGGTGATGATGTAAAATGAGGACCCATTTCAATCCCACATAACCAATTTAAAAAAATAAGTATTATTATAATATTTTAATGAACCATATAATTATAATAATTTTAAAGTATATAAAATTTAAATGTTAATTTCTTCTATTGAAATATTATATGATATTAAAAGTGCTAAGATTTAAATAATGTTACATCAAGAGTTGCTTATAATAACATTGTATTTCAATCAATGACTAATATTTTAACCTACCCTTATGAAACATCTTATCCATTTAAGTTTGGTATAATTAATAGAAAATTTTATATTTGGTTGATGCTATAATTGCATTTGTCTTTTAAAAAAAACTTAAAATTTTGGTACAACTAGTCCTTTAAGTCAATGCAAAAAAAATCTTATCTATTTAAGTTTGGTATAATTAATCCTTTAAGATAATATTTGATTGATGGTATATTTTTATTAGTTTTTACAACTAATCTTCAACAAAACCAAATCTTTTCTATTCAAGTTTGGTATAACAAATCCTTTAAATCAATATAAAAAAAAATTATATTTGATTGATGGTATAGTTTTATTAATTAAAAATAAATAAATTAAAAAGAACCGTACAACCAATCCTTTATGTCAACATTTTAAAAAAATATATATATTGTATTACTAATCCTTTCAATCAAGAAGTTGTATAATTTGATTAGTTTAAAAAAAAAAAATAGAATTAAAAGTTTAATTATAAATCTCGGGCCTAGTCCACTGAACTGTCCTTTGCCTCGTGTTTTCAATTTAAAATGATTGTGGCATGGCGGTTACAGGGGCGGATTGCGCGACGACTACCGATTCCACACATGTTAAAGAAAAATAAGTTTAATTATATTGATATAAAAAACTATCAGATTTACGATAAAAACAGTTAAAAAGCTTACATAAGATTTAAACAAAAAAAATCTTTATATTAAAATTCCATTCTGTCGGTATTTAAAAAAAAATCGTATGAAAGTCAGTCCATTCGATAATCATCCTCCAACCCTAGATGCCGTCCGTCCGTCTATAATAGGCCCTGCATTTCACACACTTACACATCCTACGAATACCATGGCCGATGATCGATAATCTCCATCGAATTGAAAGTCAATGTTATTTCTTTAATCACATTGTTTTATTCAAGTTGAATATGCGTGTATTTTGTATTTGAATTTTAGAGATATAAGCAAGTGATTCCATATTCTTACCCGTAACATACAGTGTAACATTTTCACATGTTATTTGGAGAAGGGCAGACATCCAATGTCGCAACAACAGAAGGCCACCTAATTTGAGTTTGCCTCCTAAAAATGTAAAAGCTACGAAACCAGACATGAGAAGCTGCAGCATCGAAGACGAGGATTAACCTGAGAAAGCTCAACCAATGATTGAGAATAGGTCTGTGGATGCAGCAATAAGACGGACCCTGGGATGCCATCTACACATGCACAAAGCTTGGGATATTATACTGCATATACCCTTTTCACATGTAAGTATTGTTTCTAAAGCCTTTCTGGTTATACTGTTAATTAGCTAGTTGCCTGTCAAGATTAATAAAATTTCTGTCTAAAAACAGATTTATTTGTGAATTGATAAGCTTATGGAAATAAATATGTAAAATACTTGTCTAAAAACAAGCTAATAACATATATAAATTATAAGTTTGATATAAATAAAAGTCATGAAATCTAAGGGGTTAAAAACCCATATCCATAAAATTCCTGTAAAATCTAAGGGGTTAAAAGCCCATATTCATAGGTGTTTAAATCTAAGAGGTCAAGAACCAATATTCATAGGCTGTAAGTTTAATATAAATAAAGGACCTAGTTAATAATATATATATATAATTATAATAACATATATAAAATCATAAGTTTGATATAAATAAAAGTTCTTGAAATCTAAGGGGTTAAAAACCATATCCATAAAAGTCCTGTAAGGTGATTAAATCTAAGAGGTCAAGAACCAATATAGGTCCTAGCTTTAAGAAAACTTATATTTACATGGTTATGAATTATAAGTTTGATAATTTATCTTAAAAACTTATATTCACACCATTACAAGTAAAAGTTTCTAATTCCGGTATGATAAAAGGTGTATGAATATTTAAAAAATTAAAAAAAAATCTTGAAAAACCCATATACATGAGTTTGATGCCAGTAAAAGTTCCCAAATCATAATTTGAAAGTGGATGAAAGTTTTTTTTAAGTTGATAATAAATTATTGTAGATATCCACGATGTTAAAGAATCTAAAATTTCAAAGAGGTCTTTCAAATTTATAATAATATAATTTTGATTTTTTACCTAAAAACTTCAAACCATAAAAATATATATAAAATTAAAAAAATTTAGGAATAGAAGCCTCGAGAATTCAAGGACTTCACCGTTTTTTTGGATGCCTTCTACAAAAGATTATACCACGTTGAGGAATATACTGCTGATCCTAATATTTAACCTATGGGTGGCATTTTTGTAGGTGACGATAGTAAATTCTTTGGCATTTTCAAGTAAGCAACATTTATCTGATTTAGAAGCTGCACTTTAGATAGTTTATTGACGTCGGGGATTTTGAAATCGCTTTTAAATGTTTATCGCTTCATGGGTTTTTTTTTTTTTAACAGTCCTTAATTTTGAAATTGTTGTTAACAGATTAAATGTTAAAATAACTTTGGAAAAAATGGCCACATTACAATGACTTTTAAAAACTACTACAACTGTAACTACAAGTGTATATTTCCTTCCAGAAGTTCAGAAGGAGGATGTTGTGATTGCTGTAAATCTTATTATTATAATATTCAGCATTCCAGAGAGCCATAACAGTCCCTTTCATGCTTCCCAGTCTATTTTTCTCTTCTCCTTTATACTAGTACACTTCTTGTCTACAAAACCCTTAAAAATAAAAAAAATGGAAATAACACTAGTGTTATCTAAGTATTCTCTCTTGTTAGGCATTGTACATTGAATCTGTAAGTGGCTGCTACCTTGCAAGAACAGTGTTCTATGGTTTGCATAGATGAATTTTTGATTAAATTTTTTTTTTATGTGCGTGATGTGGTTTACCTGTGGGGGGGCCCGGGGGGCCGCCCCCCCCCCCGCGCCCCCCGCGCGCCCGGGGCGGCGCCGCGGCCCCGCCCGCCCCCCCCCCCCCCCCGCCCCGCCCCCCCCCCCCCCCCCCCCCCCCGCGCGCCGGCCCCCCCCCCCCCCCCCCCCCCGGGGGGGGGGGGGGGGGGGGGGGGGGGGGGGGGGGGGCGCGCGGGCGGCGGGGGGGGGGCGGGGGCCGCCCCGGGGCGGGCGCGCCGGGGCGGGGGGGGGGGGGGGGGGGGGGGGGGGGGGGGGGCGCGGGGGGGGGGGGGGGGGGGGGGGGGGGGGGGGGCCGGGGCCGGGGGCGGGGGGGGGGGGGGAAAGACGTGATGTGATCCGGGTTCAATTCCCAGCGGATATGTATATATATGAGAAGTATTTACTCAATAATAAAAATTTATTTTATATAGTAAATTTTACTCCCCAATCCCTTTTTCTCATACATTTCTTGTCCACAAAACGTCATACATAAAACAAGATAGAAATAAGACTAGTGTTATCTAGGTATTCTCTCTTGTCACACGTTACATTTGAAGCTGTAAGTGGTTGCTATGTTGCAAGAACAGTATTCTCTGGATTGCAAAGCTTAGATGGAAAATTGAAAATTCTACTTTATGACAATTTTTATATTGAAGTCCTTAACCTCCAAGTTGCCTCTAAAATGGCTTT
This sequence comes from Wollemia nobilis, assembly GCA_028583015.1. NCBI lineage: Eukaryota > Viridiplantae > Streptophyta > Pinopsida > Araucariales > Araucariaceae > Wollemia > Wollemia nobilis. Next base: position 61,386 of record JAQPPZ010004733.1, on the reverse strand, counting down.
TTGTTTTACCACGGTGAATATCAAATTGTTACCACATTATTTATGGCTGCATTGCTCCTCAATGTCGATATGTGGTCTGTCGCTTGGACTGTATTATACATTTATCTTCCTGAATTTTGTAATTTTCTTGAGTCATGACAGTAGTTCACAAAAAAAACATTTTATCCCGAATACCCTGGTTTCAGTTTCAGTTTATAAGCGTCATGATTGTTTATTCCTTTTTCCACTTACTAAGAACATCATTCTCTGCAGCCTATATTTGATGAATGTACTGGTGTTTGTCAATAACATTCATTGCATGCTTTTGTGGCAGTGATTGGTTGGTGGGGTCTGAATACATTTACCTCGGGAGTTGCGTTTGCAATGATCACCTGGACAATATATATGGTGAGTGCTTCTACTGCATTCTTTTTCCAACTGAATGTTTATGTTTATATTTTCAACGTTCATACATCAAACCTCTAGTTTCTGACTCATGCAAGACTAATGAAATTAACAAATGATTGGGTGGCTTTACAATTGAAATCTCCAGTTTCCATCTCCAAGAGACATTTTACATGCATCTTTCCAATCAAATATCCTCAATTCAAGACCACCGTGAATCCTCATGACAACTCTTATTTAAGATTAATTCTATGCCTAACAGGTTTGGGGCAAGAAGTGGAAACCATTCAATGTCACACATGAACCAAGGTTCTACTTCCCTAAGCATTTGCACCCTATAGTAGCTTTTAGATGTTACAATTAAACTGATAGCATTTGGACCTTATAAGAACTTTTAAATTTGCAGAAACACAAGCATCCTGGAGGTTTCAAGTTGTGGAACCTCTGAAAATCGCCTAAGCTTTCTGATCCATTTGAAGGTCACCCAAAAAAATCGTGGCAAGAGAGCAGAAAAAAAGCTTCTTGAATTAGCATTCTGTTTCTGAACTCATTATTTTATTAAATTTTTTCATTTAGATCCTAAGGAAGCAATCCCCAGCTTGAAAATGCTCAGAAAGTGCTCATTCATTTAATCCAGAAGTTTTTGTCAGATTAGCTTGGTGCCAAAACTGCAAAGGAGGCAAACTGGAGCTTTTTCATTGTGACATCAACAGGAGAATTCAAAACCTCGAGCGTAAAGTATTCATTCCGAAAAGGTAGTGACCTAAAAATTTATAACTGATGATGTCAGCCCGACTTTAGAAGGTTTCAGCCTGATTAAAAAAGACTATATAGTTCACAAAGAATTGCTCGGAATTTGAGTAAATGGAAGCAACATCGAGAATTATAGCTTCTCAACAAGAAAGGTGATTTCAACATCTAAAATGTTTGGCATACCTAAAAAAACAACCTAGAAGTGAACAAAAGAAGCAACAACATCATAGATTAGAAGATCTTAGCATAAAATTTGCATAGCACACTATATCAAAGGCCAATGTGGCAATTGTCAAAGTAGGAAAACTATAGCCACTCCAGCAAAGCAGAAGTAATGATCGTACAAATCCTCAAAACCCGGATTGCTAAAGCTAAGAAAAGCTACAAGAACTCAAAGACCTTGTGCAATAAGTGATGGAAGAACAAAATTGACTCTAGTAAAGTTTTTACAAGAAAGACCAACAAATTGTAGAGTTGATTGCCTCAATATTTGTAGAGATAATTGTAGACCCAAATATGACTTAAGAAATTCAAAGGGTTCGGGCCTTCTAGGACCAGATCAAGAAGGGTATGAAGAATAATTTTGACTGACCTCCTTTATAGAAGAAATCTTGGAATAGGTTGACAAGATCATCAAACATGTCAAAGGGTAATTATTTGCAAGGGATAACATTAGGAGGTCCTAAAACTCATTACATCAATTACCATAGTGTAAAGCACAACAAAATAAAGGATAGATTGTCAATACTTAGTTAAGAATTTGAAAGGAATCCTTGATGTCCATAAGAACCTAGAATCCTTAAGAACTTGTAGAAAAGGGATAAGAAAATTCAAGAGTTGATTATTGCTAGGATAATTAACATATTTAATGAATGAAATCACATCTCAGATGATGTTGTCATAAGAACTATGATAGAGGAAGAGAAGGACCAATCTGACTAAGGGAATGTAAATAAAATGTATAAAAATTTAGGCCAAGATATAGGAGCTAGCTATAAAATAGGAATAATTATAAAAAAACCTTTTGAGGACCCAATGTGGTAGGTAGAAGACCTCAAAGTAGTGTAGTTGTTAGATGATAACAAGTGGAATAAGTTGCTACAATTGCTACCACCAAAGACTTGGTAAAGGAGAACTAGCAATTTTGACAATTTTATGATATAGATCCCAATTTGATAAGCTTTGTGGCCAAAGATAAAGCTAGTATAGTGAAATTTTACTACATTGGGTAAATCCCATTAGAGATGACATTTTTTAGCGAAACCACCATCAAATATTGACTTTAAATAGAAACAAGATAAGAGCATGTGAAGCCCTTCGGTCAATCAAGTAGACAGTGCCAAAGAAATGCCAAAGATGTTGTTAAGGGCAGGCCATTGTCAAAAGCTACTAGAAAATTTTAAACTCCCTATGCAATAAGGCTAGGTTGAAAAACAAAATATGATTGGTGATGGCTAATAGCTTTTCTGGTGGTAAAAAAGTTAGACCTCACCATAGATAGGAGTCCCAAAACCTTTTTGATGGTAGCTAAAAGGGCTTGAACTTTAGCAAGATTTTGACCGATACAATGGCTATGGACTCATCCATTGTATATAAGGATGAGCTCACATACTAAAATATCTTCTTCATTTAATTGAGTTTATAGTATGTAACAAAGTACACACTCCTCCCTAGAGCAATTATGAAACAACACCAACAAGGGACCCTAGGGAATAGAACCTAGGAATGACAAAGGAAGAGGAGGGCCTTGAGGTGTCTAGTTGAGAAATCAACAAGATAAGATCCAATATTTCCATCTAGAGGAGCTTAATACTTAGTGATTTGAAAAAACACAAGCATCCTAGAGGTTTCAAGTTGTGAAACCTCTGTAAATAACCTAAGTTTTTTGGTCCATTTGAAGGTCACCCAATAAATTCATGGCAAGAGAGAAAAAAAGAAGCTTTTCAAATTATTATTTGATTTTTGAACTCATTATTTTGTTAAATTATTTCATCTATAGCCTAAGGAAACAATCACAAACTTGAAATGCTCAAAAAGTTCTTATTCATTTAAGCCAAAGGCTTTTGTTTAGACTAGATTGATGTTGAACTTGCAAAGGAGGCAAGCCAAAGGTTTTCCATAGTAACATATGTAGCAGCACTTAGAATATCTAACTTAGTGCAACGAAGAGTACTCATTCTAAAAATGATGTAGCCAAAACATTCTAAGTGATGACATCAACCCAACCTGAAGGTTTTGGTCTAATAAAAGACCCCATGAGGACCACAAAGAGATGCCAAAAATATGATTCAAAAGAAGTGGCATCCCAAAATAGAGCTTGTCAACTAGAAAGATGATGTAAGCATCTAAAATGTTTGGCATGCCTACAAAAATAACCTATATGTTAATAAAAACAACAACAACATCCTAGATCGAAAGACATCAACACAAAAGTTGCCTAGCTTCCTAGATCAAAGTAGTTAGGCCAATGTGACAATTGTTAGAGCAGGAAAACAATAACCAATCTATCAAAGCATAACATATGATCGTAAAAATCCTCAAAACCCAACTTACTAAAGCTAATAAAAGCTAGCAAGGGTTAAAATACCTTGTGGAATAGGTGATGGAAGAAAAAAATTGACTCTAGGAATTTTATTACAAGAAAGACCAACAAGTTATGGAGTTGATGGCCTTAAGACTTGTAGAGATAGTTGTAGATCCAATGATGGCTTGAGAAATTCAAAGGGTTAGGGCCTTGGAGGACCATATCGATAAGGATATGAAGAATACTTTTGATCAACCTTCTTTGTAGAAAAAATCTTGCAAGGTTGACAAGACTGTCAAACATGTTAGAGGCAATTAATTACAAGGGAGAACATTAGGAGGTCCTAAAAATTATTACATCAATGAACATAGTGTAAGCACAAAAATAAGGTACAGATTACCAATACTTGATTAAGAATTTGAAAAGAATCCCCGATATTCATAGGAACCTCTAAACCTACAAGAATAACCTAGAATTCTTAAGAACTTGTAGAAAAGGGATAATGAAATTCAAGATTTGATCATTGCTAGGGTACTTGAAAATTTTAATGAATGAAATCACATCTTGGATGATGGTGTTGTAAGAACTATGATAAAGGAAGAGGACCCCTTTGACCAAGGGAATGTAAATAAAATGTATGATATGTAAAAAATATTTAGGCCAAGCTATAGAAGCTAGCTACAAAATAGGAATAATTATAAAAATACCTTTTGAGGACCTAATGTGGAAGGTAGAATACCTCAAAGCAATGTAGTTGTTAAAATATAACAAGTGGTAGAATTTTATACAATTTCTACCACTAAAGACTTGCTAAATGAGAATTGACAATTTTGACAATTTTACAACATATATCCCAATTTTATAAATTAATATGGTGAAATTTCACTACACCGAGAAAATACCCTAGAGAGAACAATTTTGAGCAAAATTTCCATAAATTATAGATTTTAAAGAGAAATCATATGAACGTACCTAAAGCCCCTTTGATCTATCAAGTAACCAATGATAGAAGAAATCCAAAGATGCTAATAAGAGAAGGTCTTCACTAAAATATGCAAGTAAAATTTAATCTTCCTATGACATGAGGCTACACTAACTAATAAAATATGATAGATAATGACTAATAGCCTTTCTATTGATAGCTATGATAGATCTTGCCATTGATAGGAGTCTAGGATAGCTTTTTTATTTAGACTAGCTTGGTGCAAAACCAACAAAGGAGGCAAGCCAAATATTTTCATAGTAACATCAGTAGGAGCAATCAAAATATTTGGCCTAGTGTAGAGAAGAGTATTCTTTCTAGAAAGCTTGTGAGCCAAAAAATTCTAAGTGATGATGTTAGCCCGAACTTAAAATATTTTGGGCTAATAAAATATCCTATAAAGAGCACAAATAGTTATTTGTAATGTGAGTCAAATAAATTTGTATCCTAAATTGGATATTCTCAATAAGAAATTTGATGTCAGCATCTACAATATTTGACATACCTATGAAAACATCGTAGAAGTTAGTAAAAGTAACAACATCCTAAAGTAAAAACATCGTAGAATATTATTAAGTGTTCATATAGAGAATTGTTAGAGACTCAATATGTTTCACACTCGTAAAATATCAATCACTTTCAATCTCTATTTTATCACAGAAACATATAGAGAATTGTTAGAGACACGATATGTTTCACACTCATGAACACTCAACCTCTTTCTCAAATCAATTCATAATATAGAACAATTTGTTTCATAGAACTTCAACTATCACTTCACACATCTACTTGACTAGGCTCAATCAACTCTACTCAACCAATCACTCAATGAAATAATCCTTGCTCGCAAACCCTAGTTCAAGCATATGAACACTCACTCAAATATTTCCAATGATGCTTATCAATAAATCTCACATAATAATGATACTCATGTTCTTTGGAAATCCTAGTTCAAGTTATTCACTCAACTTAATCACTTCAACAACAATGCTTATAAAACAAGGTTTTATAAACAACTCTCAATTCCAGAAAACCTTGAAGCATTAATTAAAAACACACTCAACAATGGTTAACCAAACAATCATTTTCACTCCAACTTTTCATTCACAACTTTCAACAATCACTCACTAGGAATAATATGCCCATACCTTTTGTTTGATGTATTAGTGCCCTTGGAAAACCTGTCTAAATCACAATTTTCTTCTCTCCAATTCCAATGGTTAGATAGAAAAATATTATTCCAATACTTTCTCAAAATATTCCTTGGACATAAATAATCACAACTTAATTATGCCTTATAACTCCCTTTTTAAATCAACATACACAAATCATACATGAAACTAATAATTCTTTGAATACACCTTATAAACACCTTACTTAAAATAATATATAACATTTCACAAACACCTTTCAACTCTTTCCAACCATTAAAGTAAATTATATCAAAATATAATTTGCATAACCCTTATAACTCCCCATGCAACCTTATAAACCAAATATAATGCAAAAATAAATTTTTAATTTTTCAACAACCACTTCCGAAAAAGGGGTTTCGGTGTGATTCGATCCACCGTCTCCCTAAGGCCTAAGTGCCTTAGCGCTTGGGAGCCCACCACGTGGGCTATAGTCCCCATGTGAAGGAAAAAGTACTTCGCCCACCTTATGCTTCGTGCACCTTTTGACTTCTTTAAATTCCACTACTCTCTCCACTTCGTTGTAGCATGTGTCACAAGCAATTCACATTAATTTTTTAATGAAGGCGTGGCAAGTTCTAAGGTGGGTGGATCCCCCTTTTTATACACGATTTGATTTTTCTCCCATGTTATCTCTTTTAGTAATTCGAATTATGATTTTAATAAACCACCTTTGGGTTAAAAAATTAATATAAATTAACTTTATAATTAATATTAAAACTAATTAATAATTAATTTACATAACTTATGTTAAGTAAATTACATTATAAATTAATTTATAATAAAAATTACATTTAATTAATTTATAATTAATTTAAAACCTCCTTTTATAATATTACAAAAATATTATAATATTATTTATTTGGGCATCTTCTTTTGCACTTTGGTCCACATCTGATCTCGTGAAACCAGACTATATTTTGCACATATTGGAGAACCTAAAACTGATGCTGCCCACTGAAGCTGCCACTGACTAGTGTTGAAAGCTTAACATCAATGACCACTCACTCTTGACATCAATGACAAGTTATCTACTCAAAATGCCCAACAAGCACTGGAGCCAAACACAAATACAAGAAATCTGGTGAGTTTGCATTTTCCTACTTTCTTTGTATTTGCCACACATAAGTGGAAAAATAGAAAAGCACTGCGAAAGAGTTGAAAATAAAAAAACACTAAAAGAAGGTTAAAGTAGAGAAAAAAAGTGGATCGCGCTTCTCAACTTCCTTTGTATCTAGCGCATGAAAGAAAAGTTCTAAAAAGATCCCAAAATTGAGAAGCATAAAAAATAAAGTAGAATGAAGAAGTTGTTAAAGTCATACTTGTCATCCATATTTGTGTTAGTCGTGCACACGAGAAAGCACTAAAAAATAGCCAAAAGGAAGAAACATCAAAAAAAGGATAGATATAAGAAGGATGAAAAATAGTGTTTTCTCATCTATCATGTATCTACAATGTAAATATAAAAAGTGCAATGAAGGGTTACGAACCAAAGCAATGCAAATATGTGCTTCTCAAACTCCTTTTTTAGGAGCATGCAAAACAAAAAAGCACCAAGTTGAAGAAGAAAATGTATAAAAGAGTGACTAAGAAGAAGGGTTGTGATTATCTTCCTCCCTCATTGAAACTGTGCAAACGAGAAACAATGCTATAGTCATCTGATGGTCAGATATATGACCAAAATTAAACTTTTGCCTCCCTTAAGGGTTTTCGGTGAACTTTTATGTGTGTAATATAAGTAGGGGAAAGACTAAAACTGATGCCTTAGAAGTTGAATCAAAAGTAGTTACAATCTAGAACCTTCTAAAACATCCTTCTAAACTAGATTCAGTTGTAACATCAGTGAAGAGGGATAGATTTCAAGAATCATCGATGGCGATAATGAACTCAACCAGAAGGTCGTTGCAACAGGACCAAAAGGGTATAGTTTGCAGGCATCATGAATAATAAAGTGGTTAGAGAAATCATGAGAGAATCAAATATCTGTGTAATGCTTAAGAGTAAAATGACTATTGTAAAACCTATAAATAAGGACAACAACCTCCTTCCAAATGGTTGGCTCTAAAGTGTTTGCTTGCACCACTATGTAAATCTCTACAAATTGATGAATGAAGCATTACAAGGGATGTTTATCTTGAATTTGTACCTTTATTGAATGTTGGACTTGATTCTTAGACGTTATCTCATCTTACTACTATGGTTAGTCTATTTTGTTAATTTGAAAAGCTAACTTAGAGTGGATTGAGGTAATTGTATCTCCACACATGTTCTTTGATATTTCTATTTTTGTTAAAATCAGGGTATTGATCTTATTATACTAAAATTGGATAATCAATATTTCTAGATATTTGGAATAATTTTGTGAATATGCAAAAACCATTTAATAGCATAATTGCATGATTTCTAAATGTTTTTAATCCCTTAAGCTATTTATAAAATAAATTTATTAGAGATATTATGTGGATGTCTATGTTTTTAACTTCACCCATCCATTTTACACCTATATACTTCTAACCCTACCATTTCTATCCCTAATATTTCAACATTTGAGCTAAATAGAGTCAACACTCATTAATTTGACAAGGAGCTAGCCTTCTATGGAGGTTGAATCAAAGTTTTTTTATTATTCCAATGTTTAGTTTGGGCTATGATCAGTGGGTGCTCGCCTTCAAATCTCAAAAGATGATAATCACAATTCTAGTGTGAGCTAGATGACAAACTAGATTACAAAAAAATTTGGCACTCACAATGGGACCAATCCACTACATATCTACTATGTTTTACCTGAAGGAATTAAAATTCAATTAATTGCTTTTATCTCATATGCAGAGAAAGTAAATTCACTTTGCGACTCCCTAAAAATAAAACCCAGTAAAGCCTCAATTCTAACCTTCAAATTTTCATTTTTACTGGAGGCGCAACTATGAAAATTGAACAACCTACAAATTTCTATGAGTTATTATCAAAATCTAAGTATCCTAGATACTCTTCTTATGAAAATTTCACAAAATAAACCCCAACAACATTGTCTTCTTCAAATTCTTCTAGCACTCAGACCAATATGACAAAAGAATGGGATGTCTACGCAATTATTCAGATTGGGATGCCCCAACTCCATTTTCATTTCAAGCTTCACATGATATTACCCAAGCTACTATTAAAGCTATCTCGACCTATAATGGTATTGGAAGATCAAATTATGAGCATTATCAGGATTTGTTATATGGCAGCTATTCATAACATAAGGCATGAAGATGTCATCATAAAATTATTGGTTCTTTCTTTCAGAGGTAAAATTCTACATTGGTTTAAGACATTGGAAAATGGTTCTATCAAAAATTAGGTGGAATTGGTAGGTCCTTTTGTAGAAGAATTCAATGAGTCTACAGATCCATTCTCACTTTTGACTCAATTTATAGTCATTTAGAGACACCCTCAAGAATTATTTTTAGATTTTAATATTAGATTTAGCAGAACTTGGAAAATAATTCCTAATTAGTTTAGACCAGCTTCTCCCTAAGCTTACAAATATTACATCATAGATTTAGGTCTAAACATTGGCTTGTAAACTCAAAAATATGGAATCACCACATTTCCTAATGTTTATCAAGTAGTAGTTCACATTGAAGACATCTTGATTTCAATAGGATGATTACCCTCCAAACATGTTACTCCATATACTCCTAAAATCATGCAGTAACCCTCTGCTCCATATCTTCCTACCATGAATCATATTCCTATTACGACTCATATCTCTACAGCAAACCCAACTCCAAAGTTACCCACTGCCATACCTTTTCCTCCTCTTCCATCATAGCCATCCCAGGACTTCTCAGTGCTTCTTGAAATTCAAAATTCTTTGTAAATTATCAGCAACAAGGTTAATGATGTAGAAAATAGAGAAGTTGAGAGGTCTCAACAAAGGAGATTTCCTTACATAAATAAATATCAAAAGCTTATTTCAAGCAATATTGTAGGGCCAAGGGTCAATACTAATCAAGAGGAATATGATTTAAGCCCTGAAAAAACTCTAGTTAATATTGGGTGCTTGATTTGCAATGATCCACATGACCCTGAGTCTTGTTATATGTATCAACATCACATTTATAAAGCTATGGAGAGAGCAAAAAATAACTAGAAAGGGAGAATTAATATACTGAGAGATCATGAGAAAAAGGAGGACGAACCTAGCTCTTATGAATCAAATCATATCACATTATTGGCTAGGTCTAGAAAAAAACCGATACAAGTTGATTCATAGAAATTGGGATCATTTTAGATTCCTTCTCAAAATAAGAAATATCAACCCTTGTCAAACAAAGACAAATTCCCTATTCCTCGGGTTGCTATAGAGTTAACGCTCCAAATATATGAAAAGGGTAAATTTACACCAAAACCAATATATAGGGATAAAGAACAATAAATTTCTAAAGAGGAAGCTAGAGAGAAACTGCAATTCCCCTCTATCACTAAAAGATAGAGGATTGAAGTTACACAATAATACAGGAGAATATTTGGAGATATGGATAAAAGGGAAGAAATAAATCCTTTGGATAAACCTGAATTTAACATCATAGAACTTAAAAATACCCCATCAAGAGCAAGTCTCTATGATACTCTTTTCCTCCCTAGTCAGATTGATTTGCTAATAATGAGATTGCATAGAGCTCCTGAGCCTTGAGGTTACTATTGTAAAAGAAATAGTAGTGGTAGACCTTGAACCCTACTTTGGCTTATGTCTTTCCAGAGAATGTATCACCAATATGGGAAGATACATGTACTTGGACTACTTTGGTATGATGATACCTCATAAAGGAAGAAGGATAAGATTGATTCTTGAAAATCTAGTCACTTACCATATTGAGAAGATAGAAGAAGAAATGTACAATCACTCAGTTATGGAAGAACTAGAGCTAGTGGAAATATTGGAGGATTTGGAAGTTGATGATCAACTACCTTTATAGAATGAAAAAAAATCTTCTAGAAACAAGATTAGGGACTTAGAGTATAATATTAGAAGTAGGAAAGTCTTTTAATATGATGAATAGATTGTCAATTTTTTAATCAAAGAAGCAAATGGTGCTATTTCTACTGGTGATATTGTTCAAGAGTTGGATCAAAAAGGGATTATTCAATTAAAAAACAACCACATGCCTAAAGGTTTGATTAATATAGATTGCTTATTTGACAATGAACATGGCAAAATATTGAAGCAAATGAAGGTTGATGACCAAATCTACAAAGAAATTGAGATGTAGAATGGAGAAATTTTGAAGTTTGACATCCAATGCACTATAGAAGAAACTGAAATCTTTAGAGCTTTATGTCACAAGTACCAAGACATAATAGCTTGGACTTATGATGACCTGAAGGTATATGATAAAAATGTCATTTAACATACTATCGAGTTAGTACCAAATGCTAAACCATTCAGAGAAAAGCAAAGGGTAGTAAATTCTAAAATTGAAGTGATTATTTAGGAAGAATTACTTAAGCTACTAAGAGCTAAGATAATTTATCTAGTAAAACACTCAACTTGGGTGGCCAAAATAGTCCCAATAGGGAAAAAGAATGGTGATATTTACCTTTGTGTGGATTTCAGGAATTTAAATCAATCTTCTCTAAAATATAACTATCCCTTACCACAGATGAACCAGATATTACAAATGGTAGCAAGGGCAAAAATATTCTCCTTACTAGATGGCTTCTCTGGGTACAACCAGATCTAGGTAAAAAATTAAGACCAACACAAAACCATATTTACAACAAAGTGGGGCACTTTTGCATATCAAAGAATGTCATTTGGTCTATCAAACGTTGGTGTTACTTTTCAAAGAGCGATGGATTATGTATTTGGTAAATTGATCAATAAAATAATTCTGATATACCTAGATAACATGACTGTGTTCTCACATGAAAAACAAGATCATCTTTATCATTTAGAACAAGTTTTACAAAAATACAGAGAATTTGGCATATCATTAAATCCTAAGAAATCCATATTTGTATTTCATGAAGGAAAGTTGCTAGGGCATGTAGTATAAAAATAGAGAATGTCTATTGACCCTGATAGAGTAAAAGCGCTACTAGAATTATCCCTTCTAATGAACAAAAAGGCTCTATAATATTTCTTTGGGTAGATTAATTGTGTAAGGAAATTCATTTCAGATTTTTATCATATTATAAAACCAATATCAAAATTGCTCATAAAGAATACAGATTATAAATGGACCAACAAAAGGAAGATAACATTTGAAATTATCAAATACACCATTGCCACAACTCCAGTATTGGTCAATCCAAACTTTGATAGGGACTTCATTCTCTATGCTTATGGCACTGAAGATAGTTATGTCATTGTACTAATCCAAAAATATGAATATGAGAATGAACATCTATTTTTTTCGGAGCCAAAGCTTGCACGAATACCAGGTAAAATACAACTTCATAGAAAGTTAAATATTTGTAGTCATGAAGTAATTAAAATTTTTTAGATAATATCTAGCTCAGAGCAAAACACTGGTCTATGTAGTCCATCCTGACATAAGATATTTCATATTACAAGGAGAACTTGGTGATAAAATAGCAAGTTTGATTACAAAAATTGAAGAGTTTGACATTGAGATTCACCCCACCAAAGTGGTGAGAAGCAGAGCTCTCTGTCAATAATTGGCAGCTATAGCAAATCCACTAGAAGAAGTTTTTTGCTAAATGAAAGAGTCAAATCAAGAAGGTGAGATTCTCCCACAATAAGCTAATTGGATAGATCAACTCACAAGTTACTTTTAGACTAGAATCTACCCTCAAAATCTCAATGCTTCACAAATGTGGAGATATAGGCTTCAAGCCTTGCATTATACCATGTTGTTCGGAGAACTTTACAAAACAAATCTCAATCGTGTTCTCTTAATATGCATAAGAGAAAATCAAAATATTAAAGTCCTAAAGGAATTTCACGATGGATCATTTGGAGGCCATTATTTGAGAAGATCTACTACACTAAAAATTATAAGGGTAGGTTATTTTTGGCCTAATATTTTTGCTGACACATTTAAAATTGCTAGAGATTGTGATAAATACTAGAGATACATAGGTAAAAATAAAAATCCTGCAATACCTCTACAGCCAATATAGATTGAGCAACCATTTTAGTAGTGGGGTTTTTACTTTGTAGGAGATATCAGTCCTAATTATTCGATAGGCCACAAGTATATCTCAACTACCATAAATTATTTCACTAGATGAGTGGAGGCAATACCAACCAAAAGGTGCGATCAGGATGTAGTGCTTGGATTCATTGAAATTCTGATCACCATCTTTGGAATCCTTGGAGCTTTAGTAAGTGATAATGTACTAGCTTTTATAGGAGCTAAGTATATAGATTTTTATAGTAGATATGATATTTACCTAAAGAATTATTCCAATTATTACCCACAGGGAAATGGCCTACCAGAATTAAGCAATAAAAATATTCTTAGAATTCTCAAAATATTGCTAGAAGAAAATAAGAAATCTTGGCATTTATTTATGAACTAGGTATTATGGGCAGATCGAATCACCATGAAGAATTCCATAGGTTCCCCTCTCTATAATATTATCTATGGGAAATAAGCCATGTTGCCAATCAATTTAGAATTACCATCTTTGAAATACATCAGCGATAATGATTTTGATAAAAAATATCCTATCAATTAAAAACTACTTCAACTATTACAATTTGAATAATAGAGGGAGGAATCTTAATAGAGGTTCCAAAGGCACTTATCACAAATGAATAGTTGATTTGACAATAAAAATACATTCAAAAGGTTTAAATTTAATGACTTGGTTTTAAAATAGAATGTAGATAAGGCCAAGCTGGGTAAACACGAGAAATTTGACTCATTCTGGGAAGGTCGCTTCCAAATAGAATCTATCAAATAGAAAAATAATTTCCAATTGAAAAATCAAGAAGGAGAGGTGCTAACCATCGCAGTAAATGGATATCATCTTAATTTGTACATCCAATAGTGAGCTTTCCCCCGTGTATTATATGTATCATAAACTTGTAAATATTTTCATTTTTTGCACTTTATTTTATGATAAGAGTGACTAAAAGATAAAATATACTCCACGGTAGCAAGTATCCTCACAAGCCATAATTCCCAATAGGCTCATAAGTCAATCGTGCTACGTGGCTCATGGTAGTGTCATCTTGTTACAATAAAGGAATATTTTGTTGTATAAACAAGAAAAGAGATACCCGAGGAGGATTACACTCAATCAAGAAAAGCTCAAAACAAACACGAGGTGCATGATCCAAAGCAAAGCCACCACTATATTCTATAATACCAAGTATGAGAAGTGCATACATTTCAAAGAAGCACTGTCAACCTCAAAGGTGATCCAATCATAGGAAGTAATGACATCGATGTTTTTTCACATGCAAAGGAATGTTGCAACCACCTCATTTAGTTCACATGTATTGAGATGACTATATGTTCGATGTTGCTCAACAAAGTTTACTCTTGCTACAAATTTTGATTTCTAATATTTGTGCAAAGGTAAAGAGAGTAATTTTTGCAGAGCAAATGAGAGCTCAAAGTTTTCTTTCAAAGGGATGTAGTTCAATTTCGCTTAGGACCATGTCATCACCATATACTACTACCTAGAAGACTACTTCTAAGGAAACCCAATTGGGTATTCATTTCTAAGATAATGCAAGCAGGATTGTTGATATGGTTACCACCTTCAAGGAGAAGTCTCGGATGAGGATAGAAGTTGAGAAAATATTCACAAAGTACATATAATCTTCAATCCCAAGTGTGATAGTGAAAAATATAACCCTAAGCATAGGACTTTGCAAAGCTTCGAAGGTAAAACCCTAATGCATGTCAAGGTTGAATCCTTCAATAATTATTTCACCCCTGGGATAAATCTAGGTGTAAAATCCATATAATTTTGTGTGAAAGATCAATTTCAATATTATGCACTAAGAAAACATGTTGAGGGAGGGAAGAATTTCCTAAATTGGATGACAAGCCAAATTAACAGATAAATCAGTAGCAATATCTTACCATCGATCCCAATCAAAATAAAGGAATTCAAAGACCCTGAGCTCTAATTTATATTGTCTATAATAGTGAGGTTACAGTCTCATAAGCAAGTATACAATTGGCAGATAGCCATGAACCATTGCATCTCTAACGCTAAGAATTATGAATCCTCTAGGCACAAAAATAATCCTATATTATTTAATTGGCCATAATATATGGTAAGCATATCCCATGGGGGTCTAATACAAATGAAATAGAATTAGGAAGGAGCATCCTTTAGGCACTATTCCCATTTGTCTTAGCTTTTATTATATTTCAATCATGAAGAATTATCGTTCATCCCAAAAAAGAAAATGAACCCTGATGGAACTGCTCTCCCCGTCTATAGATGGATGAATGTGTTGAGTAAGAAATATTCTTTTTACAAATTCAATAGAGAATTATTAGGTCTAGCCCGAAATCTAGTAAAAGGAGAAGTGCCCAAAATTCCTCAATTGGTAAAAGATATTTTGAGAAATAAATGTGAAGAGGAAGGTGACTAGTACATCATAACAAAAGGGATAGTTATTCACACTTATCGTTTCATTGAGAAACCTTTTGTCCTACCCCACTATGTCATCGAGCAAATTTTTTCTCTAGAATACTATCACCAGAAATATTATACCAACATCATATTTGTAATAGGCAAGGGCAAGAAAGGCACCTGCACCTATCCCCTCAAGATGAGCGACATCTTTGTTAGCAAAGTACAATAGAAATGCATTACCAAATGCATGCGAGCAATGGGATTAGTAGAGCTTCCTCATATATGGATGTATGACCTAGAAAATAAGTTCTCAGTAGAGATAAATGACCCAAAAGCTAAAACTCAAAGATTCAATAGAACTCTCTATCCCTATATCGAGAAGTTCAAAAATAATGATGAAAAATGAGAGTTATAATGGGATGTTCAGCATATGGAACTACCTTCTTGGAGAGACTTCTATGATCATGTGGTAGATTATGATCCATAAAATCACCCAACACATGTTTACATAGAATATGATATTAAAGCTTTAGTAAGAACAAAAACTTGGAATCTTGCAAAGTTTTTTGAATTCTGGAGAATGTGGGTAGAGATAGATACCATAAACTCCAGATACCCTATCAAAATTTATAGACTATTTTATGAGTATTATGATTCACATTCTAACACTTGGAAAGGCACCAAAAAATTCCTAGCACTAAGCTTCAAGAGGTCTACGGGCCAAACAAAGGTGACAAATGATGAACAGGCCATTAGGCCAAGGTTGAAACCTATTACTATTAGGAAAACCCCATCCTCTCCTCAAAGAACAAAAGGTTCTATTGAGAATATCCCTACTAGGAAGGGCAAACAAATTGCTTTCCAGTCCCCAATAGGCGAATTACAAATGTATGGTCCTGATGACCACCTAATGCAAATGCAGGGATATCAAGGAGGTGGTTTGGGTCTTAACGAGTCAAGTAATGTAGGGCCTATCTCAGTTAAATAGAGGCTAGAAATGTTTGCTCTTGGAACATATTCTAAAGGTTATGTGGAGCCCAAAAATAGAAGAGATCAATATTAGATCATGATTGGGAACTATATGGTGAAATTCATGTGTCTTGCTCATGTTCAACATCAAGAGCAACCTAATACTTCACAAATACAAAGCTAAGAAATTGTTCAAAAGGAAAAATTAGTAGATGATGCCCTCAGATCATAATCTATAGCAGCTCTTTTTGGAATGGTTCAGCTTACTAAAGAGGAGGAACAAGAAGAAATAAGGGAAGAAGAGGAGAATGTTCAAGCTCCATAAACAGAGCAACTAAGCATAGATCAAGATACATGCCAGTCCCCATCAAGGGAGTTAGGTACATTCTCTATCTATTATTCCTCTACTCTTCTACCTCTTGGTTCCCATTAAGAACCCCCCTCCCATTATAAATATCATATCCCATCAACGGATGTTCCCCCTATTATTTCATCTCAAGTTGGTACACCCTTCCCATTTTCATCCATGTCACCTCCATCAATTTCCATTGAGGCTACACTCCCACCTTCCCCACAGTAGGAGCCTCATACATTTTCAACTACATTATCATTAGGCCCACAAATAATAATGCCACTTCCTTCTCCTACATCAACCAAAGCTTTAATATCCACTCCTTCACACAAAAAGTCCACCATTTTACCCCCTCCACTCACCCCTATTAGTTTGGTGTCATCTTTGATCACCACATATATTCTGAGTACTGACTCTATAGTCGTTCAACATCAAAGAATAGAAGAGGTATCATTTAATGCAACAACCTGGTGGAATGAATAGATGGATAAAGATTCAAAAGAAATAGCACCAAAAATAAAAATGACAGTTGTTGATCCAATATCCAAGAAAATAAATAAATTCACTATTACTCCTAAAATGAAAAAATAAGAAAATAAATGACCATGGAAGACTATGAAATAGTTGAAAAGGCTACGGATATCATGAAATTGCCAACTTTTTATGAATTGGTAATGTCCAAAGCTCATATAAATACAATCTTCTTGTAAAATGATGCAAGAAGAGATGATAATGAAGAATTAAGACAAAGGATAGAGCAACTAGATACTTCTTTCAGAGAACATGAATAATTGGCCAGCTCTTTTAGAGATGAGGTGAAATAATGGCAATGCAAATATCAAGAAATGGCTAATTTCAAATAGAAGGTAAAAAGTCTTCAAGCCCAAATAGCAGCTCGTACAACTCAGAATGAACAACTGCACCAACAATTATTCTTAGAAAGAGCTAAACTTGTTAGGTTATCCAAGGACATGAGAAAGCAAACTCAAAGGGAAATATGAGAAGAGATTAAGGTAAAAATATCAAAATATAAACCAATTTTATCTTCTTATATGAGGCCACAAATGAGATGGTAACCGCAAGAAATACCCTTCAAAAGGTGAAAGACAAGCTTCTACATAAGGTAGCACCAGCAGAAAAAATTTGTAGATTGGCGAAGACTAAGTCTAGAGTCATGGCTAGACTCATTTCAAGAAGATAATGGTGTATAGCTAATGGAATAGCCAAGGATATTCTATCCAAAAACAAATTACTATGAAAATTTCTACAATTGATAGACAGGATGGAAGACAAGATAAGAAAAATGTAAGCTCTCTCACATTAGGCTACTCGATTTCCCTTATTACTTTGGGGAAGACCGTAAATTCATCGGAGACACAATGTTGTCAAATTGATTAAATTCTATCACACAAGATGATTCTAAAATAGAAGGATGGCCTGAACCAATCCAATAAGAACAAGTGGTCAATATGATGAAGAGCTTGATAGAAATAATAGATATTATATCTAAGTTGGGTAAGGGTGGTTATGAGCCATCTCACAAGAGACTGTATATATTACAAAGGCTCCATTAGAACATATTATTACTACCAGGAATTCCAAAAACAACCTGAGAGTAAGACTCCATTGTGCTAAGTAATGTCATCCAATTACTTAATGAAGGATAATATGATGAGGTGAGAGTAAATATGGAAGGCAATGAAGAAGATGAGTTTGAGGAAAGTGGATCTAATGAAGAATATCGGGATGAAGAAGAAGATAAGATTGATGATGATATCAGAGAAGAAGAATCCATGAAATCACTCCTAAAAATTCCAAATTCAAAGTAGTCCATCTCAAAGAAGACAAAAAATACGAAGGGTAGGATGAATAACCAGTCCAAGCAAGGGACCTATAAGGAACACAATTTGGAAGAAGTTTTTGTAGTCTGATAGAATTCAAAAATGAATAAAGTATGGATTTGTAAAATGGGATTCATGCACATAGCATTGAAATGCTAATAGTCATCTATAAGAAGGACCCTCTATGAAATAACGAATCATATTTTTACTTCATCAATAGTTTCTTTGTGACCATTAGTTGCAAGATACCTTACCTCTGATCATGAAGTTGGTAGTAACGAAGGACCAATTTTTTAACCACAAGACTGATTCTAAGTTCACCATTCACTTACCTTCATACCATTTCACCATTGCCTACCTGCTCCATTCCTCCATCCATTTCCATGCATCCTTGCCATTTTTATTGACCTTTTCAAAATATACTACCATATCAACCCCTATTTTTCATTTTCCTCCATTCCATAAATTATTCATCCCCTTAGACTCCATAAACCCAATGAATAAGGCACTGAGTTCTTAAAACCTTCTGAGCAATATTCCCTATGAGGTGCCAATAATGTAGGCTAAAAATGTCTACATCCATACTCAAGACAATTTTTTGCAAAAATTGGCTAAGTATAAGAAAGAAACACAAAAGTGTTGAAAAGAGCCCAAAACTGAGAAGCCCTAAAATAAACACAAAAGCAAAAAATCTTGTGAGTTAGTATTTCTATGCTTTCTTTGTATTCACCATGTAAAAGTGGAAAAATAGAAAAGCACTATGAAAGAGTTGAAAACAAGAAAGCGCTAAAAGGAGGTTAAAATATAGAAGAAAAGTGGATTGTGCTTCTCAACTTCCTTTGTATCTAGCACACAAAAGAAAAACACTGAAAAGGACCTGAAACAGAGAAGTATTAAAATGAAGTAGAATGAAGAAGTTGTTCAAGCCACACTTCTCATCCATATTTGTGTTAATCGCGCAAATGAGAAAGAGTTACAAAATAGCCAAAAGGAAGAAGCACAAGAAAATGGATAGATATAATAAGGATGGATAACAATGCTTTATTTTTCATCGTGTATCTACAGTGCAATTATGAAAAGTGTAAGGAAGGGTTACGAACCAAAGGAATGCAAAGTTGTGCTTCTCAGACTCCTTTTTTAGGAGTGTGCAAAATGGAAAAGTGCTGAGTTGAAGAATAAAATGTGGAAAAGAGTGCCTAAGAAGAAGGACCATGATTCTCTTCCTCCCTCATTGACATCGTACAAACAATAAACAATGCTACAATCATTTGATGGTAAGATCTATGGCTAAAATAGAACATCTATCTCCCTTAAGTGTTTTTGGTGAACTTTTGTGCACGTAATCCAAGAAGTAGAGGAAAAACCAAAAGTGATGCCTTAGAATCGAATCAAAAGTAATTATAGTCCATAACCTTCCAGAACATCCTGTTGAACCAGGTTTAGTTGTGAGGTCAGCGGAGAGGGATAGATTTCAATAATAATTGATGGCAATGATGAAATCAACTAGAATGTCATTGTAATAGGACCAAAATGGCGTAGTTGGTGGGTATCATGAACAACAAAGTGGTTAGAGAAATCACATGAGAATAAAACTTCCCTATAATGCTTAAGAGTAAAATGACTATTGTAAAACCTATAAATAAGGGCAACAACCTCCTTCCAAATTGTCGGATCTAAAGTGTTTGCTTGCAACACTGTGTAAATCTCTGCAAATTGATGAATGAAGCATTACAAGATATATTTATATTGAATTTGTGCCTGTATTGAATGGTGGACTTAATTCTTATATGTTATCTCATATTACTGCTATGGTTAGTCTATTTTGTTAATTTGAAAAGCTAACTTAGAGTAGATTGAGGTAATTGTTTCCGCACACATGTTCTTCAAGAATTCTATTTCTGTTAAAATCACGGTATTGATATTATTCTATTAGAATTGGATAACCAATATTTCTAGATATTTGGAATAATTTTGTGAACATGAAAAAATCATTTAATAACGTAACTGCATGATTTTTGAATGTTTTTAATCCCTTAAGCTATTTTTGAAATCAATTTGTTAGGGATATTGTGTGGATGTCTATGATATTAACTTCACCCATATATTTTACATCTATATACTTCTAATCCTACCATTTCTATCCCCAAGCTTTCAACATTTGATCTAAATAGAGTAAAAACTTATTAAGTTGACAAGAAGCCATCCATCTCTAGAGGTTGAATCAAAGCTATTTGATTCTTCCATGTTTATTCTGGGTTGTGATCAACGAGTGCGTTCCTTAAAATCTCAAAATATGATAATCATAGTTCTAGTGTGAGCTAGATGACAAACTAGACTACAACATGATCCATATAGAGGTTGTAGAATAATACATTATCTATAAGGATGAGCTTAGAGATTAGACTATCTTCCTCATCTTATTCATTTGAAGTATGTATCAAAATACAAACTCTTCCCTACTATAGTTATGAAACAACAACAACAAGGGAATCAAACCAAGGAACAATGGA
This sequence comes from Wollemia nobilis, assembly GCA_028583015.1. Lineage (NCBI taxonomy): Eukaryota > Viridiplantae > Streptophyta > Pinopsida > Araucariales > Araucariaceae > Wollemia > Wollemia nobilis. The sequence goes on along the minus strand of JAQPPZ010004733.1, from coordinate 40,317 downwards.
AGAAGAAAAGGGAGTCGAGGTGTCTAGTTGAGGAAAAAATATAAGCTCCTATATTTCCATCAAAAGGAGCTTAATACATAGAAATTTGTAGAAACACAAGTATCTTGGAGGTTTCAAGTTGTGGAACCTCTACAAATCACCTAAGATTGTTTATCCATTTGAAATTCACCTAATAAATTCATGACAAGAGAGTATAAAAGAACCTTCTTGCATTATCATTCTATTTTTGAACTTGTCATTTTGTTAAAATATTTCATTTGGAGCCTAAGGAAGCAATATTGGGATTGAAAATGCTCAAAATGTTATCATTAATTTAATCCAAAAGGTTTTATCTACTCTAGCTTGGTGCCAAATTTGCAAAGGAGGCAATCCAAAGCTTTTTCATAGTGACATCAGTAGGAGCACTTAGAATAGCTTAGTGCAGCAAAGAGTATTCATTTAAAAAAGGTAGCAAGTTAGAACTTCTTAAGTGATGATGTAAGCCCAATTTTAAAATGTTTTGGCCTCATAAAATGGCTATAAAGAGAACATAGAGCTACTCATAATGCAATTCAAAGGGAGTGACATACTAAACTAATTATTCTCAACAAGAAAGGTGATTTCAACATCTAAAATGTTTGGCATACCTACAAAAATATCCTGGAGGTTAGCAAAAGCATCAACATCATCCTAGTTTAAAATATCTCTATTTAAAAATTGCCTTGCACTCCAAATCAAAGAAGTTAGTCCAAAGTGGTAGTTTTTAGAGTAGGAAAACAATAGTCACCCCAAAAAATCATAACTAATGATCTTACAAATCATAAAAACCTAACAAAGGATGTGCTAAACATGTTGAACATGTTGAAGATGTTTAAGATGTCGAGTGGTACCAACTTATCCATGATCATGTAGGGCTATTTTTCGTTATAATTGTGCATAGTTGTTAGCTTCATTTTAGCTTAGAAAAATCTATAAATAAGGGAACACCCCTAATTGTAAAGGGGCTAATGTTTGAGTGTTTTAATTTTGTTAGTTGTAAGTTTATGCTATTCTAATATAAGCTACAATTATTTGACTTACCTCAATTGAAGTGTGAATAAGTATGCATTGAATTGATATTTTCACTTTCAATTTTGTATGCTTTAATGGAAGTAATTTTTGTTAGGCTTTAATTTGTTGGATTATTTGAATTCATAGTAAAAGTAATTTATGTTAGGCTTGACATTGTTTGTATTATTTCTACTAGAGTGCTTAGAATGATGAATGTTATAATATTTGAGTTTCATGTATTTTCTACACAAATTTAATTGAATTGTTTGTTATGCATTGGTTGGAGTAGATGACCTATGCTCATTCAACTAAAAATAGTGTTTTTAGAGAATATTATGACCATATTTAATCATCATCTCTAACCTTGCCTCCCTCTCAACCCTATCTCATTTTTTCTTTTGTGTTTATATAGTAAGATTTATATAAGGAATTGGCCTTCTCTAGAGGTTCACTTAGAAGAAATTCTAAGTCATCCAATCTTGACCTCGATCTAGGTTGCACATTCTATACCTTGGAAAATTGAGCAATCAGGCATTTTGGCATGTCTGATGGGACCAATCCAATATTATTTGTCTCACAAAGAAACATTTATGAGATAGATCACTCAATAATTATCCTTATTAGAAGTAAAATATTCAAAGCTAACACCCACCATGTGGACAAGTGTTTTGGCACACCTGTATTACTTGATGATAAGGATCATGGTGAAGATATTGATATCATAAGTAGATAAGAAATCTATTCATTTAATAATTCCACACTGAATAACCCAAGAGTTTTGGAAACTCCATTGGAAGGCATAGATAAAAAATATTATAATCACAAGATCAAAATCCAAGAAGCTTAGAGAACCCTTTTAGTTTCTTGAGTTAGAAATTTTTAGGGCATTCAAAAAATAAAATCAGTATCACTCATTCAGATCTTTTATGTCCCAATTCTTATTTCTCTATAGGCTATATCCCTAGAATAACCTACTACCTTTCCACCTAGAACCATGGCCAAAATAATCTACCCTGGTTGGAATAGTGTTGGATACCTCAATCTCCAAGACATTTTTTAAGCTACACTAAAAGCCTTACCCTCCTATGATGGTAGTGAGAAAACTACATATGAAAATTGCAAAGATATAGTAGCTCTATCTACTATGTATAATATCATCCATGAAGATGAAATAATGAGATTATTAGCCTTGTCCATCACAGGGAAGGTATTGGCATGGTATCATTATTTAGAAGATGGTAGCATTAGCACATGAGTTGAATTGGTTGGGATTTAAATCTTATAATTCAATGATCTAGGGGATTATTTTTCACTTCTCATGTAGTTTACTTCCATACAAAGGCATCCTTGAGATAACATCATAGATTTCAATATTTGGTTCAACAAGAAATAAAGGAGAATCCCTCAAGATATGAGACATTCTCAAGCCCAAGCTCACATATACTACCTACAAGCTTTCATTTTATATTTAAGCTTGTAGATATAGTAGTTAAATAAGATGATATTTTCTCAAGTATTTCAAGTTTCTATGGTAGCAAATAATATCCTCATCTCATTTAGTATGCTCCCTCCAAATTTAATGATGCCATACTTTTTAAAAAATCTTCAACACAATCAACAAGCTTGGCTTTGGATCCCTTAAATCCTTCACTTGGTACTTTATTTCCACCAAGGAACTATTATCAACTTGTATTCCAAATATTACCATGTAATATTTGCCTACTCTAGAACCAAAAGAATCAACAAAGATGTAGAAGCTAAAAATTTATTGTTATGAATCTGACAAACAAGGTCACATTGATGCAGTGTCAAAATACCAAAAGTATATTTGAAGGATGTCAATAGAAAATACCAAGGGGATTCAACCAAAAATGTAGCTGGGAAGAAAAATGATATGGCTAGAATCTAGGAAAAAGAGATATCTATAGTCTATGAAGATTATTGATCTTTGGCTTGCAATGATCTCCATAATGTTGACACTCGTATGGTCTATCAGTATTAATGCTAGTTGACTACAATTTAGAAAGTAGAAAGAGAATCAAAAGGGCCAATGGGAATGCTTATCAATCCATATAAAAACCTCTTAGCTAAAGAACCTATAAACTCTAAAACATGTCACATGTTGACAACACTTGTAAAGAGTTCCCTCATGTTGGGTCCTTAGAAGGTTGATATTTTGAAGGATGCAACTTAGTTATAGAAGGAGTAGATCAAGGAATATCATAAGGAGAATCCAAATCTAGAAGTACCTAAGGCTAATGAAGAAAACACTAGAGAACAAGTGTTGAGAAAATTACAATTCTCTTTAGCCACCAAAAGGCAAAGGCAAGACTTCATGTAACAGTACTAAAAGAGGTTCGAGGAGGAAATCAAAAGGAAGAAAATCTACCAGAAGCATTTGGATATAATGTTGGAGAATATCTAAAGATGACTCCCTCAAAGATGAGCATGTATGATGCATTGTTGATTCCTAGACAAATCGATATGCTAAGAAAAATCTTAAAATACATGTCCCCAAGTGGATTTGGTTACCCAAATATAAACATGGCTCAATATTAGTAGATCACAGGCCTAGGCAAGAATAGGCCTCTACCCTTCTATATGTATTTTCTCATGGAAGGATGGATTGTGCAAAATTGCATGGTGGAATCTAGAGCTACCACAATAGTCATGCCTAAATTTGTTTGTGATGCAATGGGTATGGAATACACCTAGACTAGTTTTGACATGCTACAGCTAGATGGAACTCTAGTCCAAATAGTTGTAGTCAAATACATAACTATGGTGTTGGATAAAATTTATGAATTCACTATGATCCAAGATATGATAGTGGTTAATCTCCCCACTCTCTTTGGGCTATTCTTATAAAGATCATTCATATCTAATATTGGATGATACTTATCTCTAGATTACATGCATATAGTGATCTCCCACAAAGGAAGGAGTATTAGGATATATGTGGAGAATCCAGGTCCATACCACATAGAAAATTTGGAAGAAGAAGAGGTTAATCTAATTGAGGAAGATCTAGAATTTCTAGAGGAGCTAACTAAAGAGATGTTGATGGAAGATGAGTTCTCACTAAGTGATTTCAACAGAATAATTGACATTGGAAGGGGAACTTATTACATATTTTAATCATAGAGCTACAAGCTTCTAGATATTGTATATCAGGCATTCCAAAAAATAGAATCACTAAGTTTATGTTGGTTTAGTCATATTTTTGTAAGTATTAATCATATTCAATAGTTCTATTTTTAGGCAATAAAAGGAAGTTCTATCTACCACAAAGACACAATATCATAGTGTTGTGCATGAGATTATAATGGCAATAACATGAAAACTATTGGAAACGTTAGCAAGCATTTACAATCTAGTATGATAAATATTTTGGTATATTTTAAAGCTATGAACTATCATTTTCACTAATCCACTATCACTTTTCTTAACTTTCTATCAATGCCATAAACAACATTTATACGTTCTTATGAAGGAAGAAGATATATTTTATATCCTAGACTATATTTAAACCATGGTTAGATCATATATACTAGGAACTATAGACATAAATATTGAATATCAAAACAACCATAAAACTTTTACAAGTATGAGAATCATGATTTTTTTTATTTACTTAATTACATCCAATTATTATTGGATGGACAAGTTACATAATTCTTCATTCATAGTTCTAATCTTGATAGATGTGAAATTAAATTATTATAATTTTATGTAATGTGTTCCCATGAAGGTTTAGGCTATTTATTTTAGTTATCAATATTTTTTATATCAGAATACAACGTATATAGTAAAACATGTTTTCCTTTCTTAAGAATAGGCACAATACTAAAAATCATGTAAAAAGTCATCACAATTTATTAATGTTAGATTAATTCATTATATAACATATCATATCATTTAATAAAACAATAATATACTTTTGAGAATACTACAATGGGTTTAAATATTGTAGCAAAATGAAATAAACTCTAAAAACTATTTTTTCTACTATTTGCTATCAATTCTAGATGGAAGATATCACTAGAATGCTTTAATACCTAGACAAGTGGCATTCTATTAAATATTCCCATGTTAACTTCATACATCAATTATTGACCCTTGTAAAAGGAAAAAATATATAGAATTGATTGAGTTGGATAGACATAATCAATGCAAAACTACCCATGCTTCATTTATGTTAGCTTTTGATGTAATGAGCATTGGGAGATAGCAATCACAAGATTCATAATAATATAAAAGAAATTAAATCTTCTATATGACTGATATATGCAATAAATAAAAATTATATAAATGAATACAATTTAGCTATGGAGGAAATAAACACTTCATTAATAAAACTACTAAAATACATTGCACCCATCACCACTGTATGGTGATCCACACAGAATTGCACTACTATCTATGAATATGCTCTAAGCTACTATGTCCCTGACTCTCTATATATATCTAACAATGAGGTCTTCCTTATATAGGCAAAATAGGTTACTTGGCCAACACTCTACCTAGTTGTGCAAGGGATAATTTGCACATATACAACTTGCACATTGACACTTGTGCATTTATTACATTGCATGAAGTAACTAGATAGTTTTCCCCTAAAGTAATCTAATGTCCTAAGTATGTACCTTGGAAGATACATTTACATGACCCAAATGATGTAATATAATCTATTTATAACCCCCCCTATATTACAATATTTGGGTATTGAAGACTTTTAGTCTTCAATATGGATATTCATATTCATCTTGAGCTTTGTACTCTTCCTCTACATTCTTTCTAACATGTTCAAGAAAATAGTTAGTGATTACATTTGTTGAAAGAGCTTTCACTTCATAATCCTCTGTGGGTTCTTCCAGTTCTTTAATTTCTTCTATCCTCTCAACCAGGTGATCTTTCTGATTTCTCTTCTGATATTCCAATTGAGGATAATTGGTTGGTTTTTGAAATTGCTGCTGACAAGGGTTCCTTTGGTATTGTCGTGGTTGAAACCAATTCCTATTATTCATATAATTTTATTGGTTCCTATTTTTGGGATTGTATCTGTAATAGCTGGTACTATGGCCTTTCTTTTTGCATATCTAACAATACCATGCTTTTCATCCTCTTATTTATGAAGCAATATTAGCCTAAGGATTATCTTTTGATTTCAATGCAATGTTAGTCATTTCATATTTCAAAGTGTTTTCTACTTAATATTCTTGAAGTTTATTGACTAGGTCATCAAAAGAAGTATATTTAATTAAGACATGTAAAGATGTTACCAAATTATTATAGCCGTATGGAAGTGCTCTCATGGTTACTTGAGTAAGAAGTTCATCCTTGATTGTTTCTCCTTAAATCAACAATTTCCCTTTAATATATGTTACCTTCCTTAGGAATAGTTCTATGTTTTATCCACTATTCATTTTCAATGAGTGAAGTTGAGTTCGAAGATGAAGAATAGTTGCTTTAGTATTTCCTTAAAATATTTTCTCTAGGCTTTTCCATGCATCTAAAGATGTTTTAACTGAACTGATATAAGGTTGAATCTCATTAGTGATAACAAATGTTATTATCATTAGAGATTTTGAATAATTTTCTTTAAACTTTAGAATTTTAGTTTTACTTGTGGTAGGTATCTGTGTTTTCTCTTTGACAACATCCCAAAGTTTTTCATACACTAAAATTGCTTTCACTTTATTTTTCCAAGAGAAATAATTAGGACCCTTGAGTAGTTGAGATTCTGCTAGGAAGAAGTTGTTTGATGCCATTTAGATCTTCCTAATATCAAACCTAATATTTGTTGGCTTCCTTATGTCTCCCTAATGTTTTTGGAATATGATATAGTGCTTTTGTAAAATATAGTTCAATTTATGGTTGATTTTGTATAGTTTTGTAAAGATCAAAAATCAACTTTTCTAATACCTTATTTCTTTTAATTGAACTAAGAACTTTTACAATTTTTGAAGAGGTTTTAATATTGAATTCCTTTTGTACCTTTTTGAGAAATTTTGAGACAAGAATATTATAAATTTCCAACCTTAAAAAAAATCTTTAATAACCTCTTTTTATAACCCTTAAGTTTAAATTTCTAATTTCCAAAGATCTAGTTTGATGTTGTAACCCTTATCACTCCTAAATTTATAAAATTAGAAAATTATTAATATTTGCAAAATATTAAAGAATATAATCCAAGTAGAATTCCTTATTTCTCCTAGGTTGAGTTGTAAATATTATTTTAATTTGGTAAGTTATCTCTTATAGCTTTTGCTTTCAAAATATAAATTTCAACCTTAGATTATAACCCTTATATCTCCAAAATTGAAAGCAATAATAAAGTAGGATTTAAACCTTACCTTTTGATCCTAATCTCCTCAATGTTTAGTGCTTCCTTCGGCTGGATATAACAATAGTATTAAAGTTCCCTTGGGTCCTGGAATCAATGGAGATGCTCATATTCAATGTTGGAATGTAGACGCTGCAAAAATAGGAAGGTTTAACCTTCAAGACCAGGAGCCTTTAATGCTCCTTATTCCTTCCTTCCACACTATGCTTGACTAGCTTTGACTAAATTTTGCTATGCTATGAACTTTGTACTTCGGGCACCTTTTATGGAGGAATAATATTGAGCTTTGTGACATGTGTCACACCCATTACATATGAGCACTCCTTCTCCTCTTCTTAGTACCACTTTCTTGTTCAATGCCTCTTGGTCACTTGTGTAAAGCTTGTGGAGGATAACAAGTTTCACCACGTCTTTAATATTCCTTGTAATGTATGCATGAGGTTTCTTGAGCATTGAGAGATGAAATCCCTATAACATATGCACTTTAGAAGGTTTATGCCACTCTACATGAATTCCTTTCTTGTAACACCTTCCACGAAGAATATTATAACTCCTTATGTTATTTTGTATGCCATTCCTTTGTTATATTTCTTGAGCAAAAAGCAAAATTTTCTCTTATAGGCAGAATGATGACATGCTATGGGGATTTGAATGGTGATTTTGATGCTTCCTTTTGTGGAAGATATTCACCATGTTTAAGACCTTGAATGTAGCTCATTTTATCTTTATCTTCTATGCCTCCAACATGTTGATTCTTGTGCTTCTTTGTAGTGTAGATAGTTGCTTGATATATTATTTGTCCCACGTTGGTAGAAGTAGATGCCTTCTCTTTGTAGTGTAGATGCAGTCCATCCCATGTCGATATATGTGGATGATGTTTTTGGTATATGTCCACACTTTTTATCTACATAAATGTAGCTTTATGATAGCCTCTTGTGGGCTTTGTTTTTATAGGTTCGTTCATCCAAGATGAGCCTTTTGAGTGGCTCCTTTTGCTTGGGAAGAAGAGTACTGACGTTCGATCTTTCTTGGATGATTTTCCATATAGCTATTGTGTCATTTGGGGCTAATTAAAATATGCTCTTTTTCTGTAAAAACCAGATTAGAGTAGTGCAATAAAATGTACCGTTTATTGTACATAAGCCTCCTTTGATGCACCTTCTTTTGCACCTTTTTTTTTTAATCTAAAATTATGGTTTTATGGTAAATTTGTCTCCTGCAATACAATTGTTTTGAGGTTGTATTTTATGAGTAGAAACCTTCCCCTTTTTCTTGGACACTTAAAAAAAAAATCCAAGCTTTGATAACAGTAGATAGAAGCTCTTTAATTTATACAATTTTCTGCACTTTCTTTTCTTGCATCCAATGTTGTAATGCTTTGGATTTGAGAATCACCAAGTCTCAATATTTGAAGCTTCTTTTTCTATTTGTGGTTAATTGTGTTCTTATCCAAGTTTTGGAGGATTCTAATATATTTTTGGTGGCTTCACTTGACCACAATGTGTTACAGAATTCTGTGCTTCAATAGTGTCTTTAGACACTTGATACAAATCAAATTTTGTGCCTTTCAAAAGATCAAAACTAATTTCTTTTGAGAGTAGCATAATACTGCAAATAAATCTAATAGACTTTATTTTTAATGCACTAACAATTTTACCTTATCACTTCAATCAAATCTCAAGATAATGCACATAATAAATTTACTGCAACTAATCAAGAATATTCTGAAATGAATCTTCAAGAGTTATTCTGCAAATTCACTACAACTAATATTGTAGGGCTTAGTCTTAATTTATTTTTCCAAAGTAGATGATAGGTATTTGATAGATATAATTATGAAATCTAATCAACACCTAATTAATATGCAAATTAACCTTAAAAGGAACCTTTTTCATTTTTTGCATTTTTGAAGACTGTAATCTACTTTTTCTTCTTACACCTTTAATCCAAATAAGGTGCTCCAATGAATCTGATAAGTAATATAATTAATAAGTTAGTTAGCACCAATAGTTTCATACATTTTTTAAAATATTTTGTAGCTCCTTTTGCCACTTATGTAGAGTATGTGGATCTTGGTGTCTAAGATCACCAAGTTGTTACTTCGAGTAGGATCTTGCAGCTTTTTGTAGACTATCTTGAACAACTCCTTCACCAAATGATGATCTCAAACTTTATTTTTTGAGCCTAATATTTGGTGGCTTGTTCTCCTCTTGTGGTCTCCTCATTTTGTTGTAGATTTATAGAAGTCTCTATCTCTTAAGTGGTGCCTTCTTTTTGTGAGAGGTAATCTTCACATCTCCTAGATTTGATGAGCTTCTTCTATCTTCAAGTCTTCTTGTTGAATTATGACTTCAATAAGGATCTTCTTCTCAATATTCTAAATATATTTAGGTATTCACTAGATTATTATTCTTGGATTTGGCACTCCTTGCCAAGTTTGCCTTCTTAGATTTGGCACTCCTTGCCAAATTCTCCTTCTCTAGAGCTTGTTGTCATATGGCGATAATTGTCCCAAGTCCTTCACTATCATGGCCTTCTCCTTGGTAGTGGATTTCTCTAGTGAGTTCTCCTTTGATGATTTATTCAGTAAAGCTCTCCTAAACTTTTTTTGATGCTCGATGAGACCTTCCCAAGGTCTTTGATCTTATAAAATCTGCTAGTCTTTCCTTGATACCTCTTCAACCTTCTGCTTATGGATCTCTGATTTTGTTACTTTTGTATTCAAGTAGGAATATCCTAGTCCTTCTTCTTTTTCCAAGTCTATAAGTCCTTCAATGAGATATTCTTCTGATATCTTTTACTTCAGGTGTTGAATTTATTCTAAAGAAGATACTCTTCCTAAATTTCTTGTAGGAAGTCTCCCAAATCACTGAATCTTCTTTCCTTACGGTAAAAATATTAGTACTGAGATCTTAATCTACTTCTAAATTAGATATTTTTTTGAATTTTTCTTCAGGATCAAGGCTTTTGTGGCCTTTATCAGTATCTAAGCTTCTATGGCCTTTTAAATATTAAGGAAACTATGGAATTTTTAGTATCAAGGCTTCTATGGCCTTTTTAGTATCAAGGATTCTATGGCCTTTTCAATATCAAGGCTTCTATGTCCTTTTTAATATCAATAATCATGTGGCTTCTTGTTCAAGGCTTCTATTTCATTTTATTCAAGGCTTCTATTGCCTTTTCTTCAAGGCTTCTATGACATTTTTGTATCAAGGATTCTATGGCATGTTCTTCAACTGTGAATTTATTCAATATAGCAATGGAGATCTTCAATCTCATAACTTCACCATGGCTCTTATCTAGAAATTTTCTTCCACAATGTTCTTCTCTTGCACAAGGGAACTAATCTCTACACTATGAGGGTATGCCAACCTTTAGGCAACAAAGCTGGAGTCTCCTAGCTTTCTATCATAGGATGAGTACCAATACTCTAAGAATTAGTTATATGCAACAAAAGAAACTTTGGGTAATAGTTAGCAAGTTCTATATATCCTAGATGATATTTCAATCTAGTGGATTAAATTCTAAGTCTTGGTCTTCACAAGTTTTTCTTGCAACTTTGTGGAAAGATTCTAGTCAAGTGCAATTTCAGTATTTTTGGAACTAAGATTTCTTTTAGTCATCACTTGTGACTCTCCCTAATTCTACCACCTAGATTATTTTGAGAGTTTTTATAGTGGTTGGTCTAGCAGTGCATCAAGTTGAAAAAAAACTCAGGCTCAATAAGGATGGTGGTTTTACTATAGACCTACACATACCAAATCTACCATGTATTTGATACCAGTGTTAGCTTTTGATGTAATGAGCACTGGGAGATAACAATCACAAGATGTAGAATAATATGAAAGAAAGTAAATTTTCTAGATGAATGAGACATGCAATAAATAGAAATTATATAAATGAATACAATGTAGCTATGGAGGAAATGAACACTCCATTAATAAAGCTACTAAACTACATTGCATCCATCACCACTGGATGGTGATCCACACAAAACTGCACTACTACCTACGAATATGCTCTAAGCTACTATGTCCCCGACTCTCTATATCTATCTAACAATGAGGTCTTCCTTATATAGATAAAATAGGTTTCTTGGCCAACACTCTACCTAGATGTGCAACGAACAACTTGCACATATACAACTTGCATATTGACACTTGTGCATTTATTACATTGCATGAAGTAACTTGATCAATTCCCCCTAAAGTAATATAATTTCCTAAGTATGTACCTTGGAAGCTTCATTTACATGACCCAAATGATGGAATATAATCTATTTCTAACAATTTATACATGCAATAATTTCAAAAGAACTTATGAGTATAAACTCATAATTTAACCTAGATTTTAGTACATCAACTGAATTACACTTAGATAATATAACTACTTTTATGTATAATATTCATTTATATTTATTCACCCTAACATGTATTTCACCCTCATTATGACGAAAGTAGTCCCCTATGAATATCCAAGTGATATTGTTATTCCCACTTCATGGTGTACAGGTCATCCTACAAGACCTTCTCTCTATCCAATTTAGATGGTCACTATAATTCTAGATGCACTTTCATTACCTCAATATTCTTGATGCACATTATTATGCACTTTTATTCACTTAGATAAAATAGTGCTCCTTAAGCGCTCTTGAAATCGTTGAGGTAGGTAGGGTGGTTACCCAACCTCCTTAACCATATTAAAATGTATATATATGGCAGGCTCAACTTAATTCAATTTCATTTCAATTTCCAATGTCTTTATGGTATCATAGCATAGTGTAGGTTGAGGATGTAGGAGCATACTATGGATGTTGGGTGCAGGTAGAGGTGGGAGAAGAGCGGGAATCTTGAAAGGTCATATTTCTCGAGAAGCCAATAGACCTAACGACCTGACATGAACTTGAATTTCAATGCTAATCCCTGTTAGGGCACAAATCCCAAGAATATGGTACCCTTGACATGAACCTGATATCAACCAAAATATGCAAAATGAACACTTGGACTGACTGGGCAAACATGTGGATTGGTTGAGTTGACAGATGATAGTGATGTGGTAGACTGAGGGTTTGCTGAGTTGGTAGAATAATATGACATGGCAGACTGAGGGTTTGCTATGTAGAAATAAGATGTGGCAAACTACGGGTTTGCTGACTAGGCAGAAGACGTGGCAAAAGGGTAGATAAGAGGCTTGCCCACTAGAAGGAAGTCACTTTCTAAGTGGCACCTTGTTTCTTTTAAGTGTTGGTGAATGCATCCTCCTGATGCATGTGGGATAAATCCCACGTATTTTTTTCAAAAATCTTTGAAGTGCATGGGGTAAGAGGAAGGTCGGTCCCCTTCCTTCCCAGCGCACCCAGTAGTGTACATGGTTAAGTGCACCCACTAGCGTGAATGAGGTCCATGGTTCGAATCCCATGGAGGGATTCAAAACAAAGAAATTTTTATCCCCCCGTAAACAAGTGATGCGTCAACAAGATTTTTTGACGCCTCAGCAAGATTTTTTTTGATGCCTCAACATTTTTTTCTGACAATTTTTGCTTAGCAATTTTTTTTGTTGACGATTTTTGATAACTTTTGCCTAGTTTGTTTTTTTGACCAAGGAGGGTCATTTTTTTACAAAAAATGGGCATTATTTTGTCAAAGGATGGCACAGGAGCATTTTTTTTTGACACAGGTGAGATGAGACACAATTTTTTGAGTTATTTTTTTGTACTTTGATTTTTTTCCTTTCAAAGCAATTTTGGAGGGATAAGTTGTTTTTCTAGAATTAGAAAGGGTCCACATACAATTTTTTAATCCTTGTTTATTTTGCAACATAAAGGGGGGATTTCTAGAATTTCTTTTTGTAAAATTCTAAGAAAAATGGGGGAAGAAAAATTATTCATTTTTGGAAGTGAATATTTTCATCGTAAAACTGGTATTGTAATAGGTGCATTTTTGGTGGAAATCGACACCTAGAGTAGTTAAATTTGTGGGCATTTGTGGTTGTATTTTGCATTTAAATTTCATGTTTTCTTGCATTATCAATGATAAAATAAATCAAAATAAAAGACCCCAAATTTATACACCTATTTGTGCAATTTATTGCACAACAACATTCGGTAAATATGGTACCTCTTGTCCACACTTACAAGTTATGCTATCGTGCTTGGACTACTATATCTTTTTTTTTTATATTTGTGGAAAACATCCCAAAAGGGATGCCACTTTCGGGTAAGACCCAAGGAGGTAGGGGTATCCAAAACATAAACACAAAAACTGTACTACTATATCTAACACCTAATATAGATGCAACAATGATGTATGAGCTTGTTCTCTATCAATTATGAGGGAGAAATAAGGTAATTCACTCCATTTATACCATAATCGTTATTGTTATTTGACATAAATCTTGACGAAGTGCCTTCTAAAGTGTTGAGGGGAAGTTACACCCCACGCATGAGGAAAGAACTTCTATAGTAGGTGTCATAAACAAAATGATTCCCTTTCATTATTGCCTAAGTTCCACGTATCGTTCTGATCTTATATACTTATAGTCTCCCTCACATAAAGACAGGTATATATAAATAAGTTCAGTATAAAGGCCTGGTAGGTATAAAGAAATGGGGACAACTTGGTGTTATAAGGAACCTTCACAATATCCAGTATTCACAAATATCTCTCAAATTCACAATTTTTGAAAGGTTCTAACTTTGCACCATGGAAGACAAAGATGTGTGTTATCCTTCAAGTGGAAGATTTGTGGGATGTAGTGACTGGAACTACAAAACATCCTACAACAGGAGGGGTATATCAAGAATATTTTGATAATAAGGACAAAATATATCTTATGTTCATTATGCTTTCTACTACAGATGAGGTCCAGCATCATATATGTGATGCCAAAACTAGTAAGGAAGCTTGGGATGCTTTAATTACCATCTATGAAGGTAAGAATAAGTCCACTATTCTAAGCCTTCAAACTCAACTACATACACTCAATATGAAATCTAATGAGATAGTTGATCTATTCCTATATAGAGTGGTGGAATTGAAAGCCAAATTAAATGTGATGGGACAGATAGTGGAAGATGCTCTCTTGACCTTAGTCATATTGAGAGCCTTGCCAAAATCCTACAAGGTGTTGATTACCTCTCTTAATGTATCTGGTAGACAAGTTTCATTTGTAGAATTGGTGAATTTGCTTCAAATTGAAGAGGTAAATCAGTTTTAGAAATATGAAGTGCCATATAATACCCTCTACACCAAACAAGGGGGTAATAAATAAGGTCATTTTCAAAATGGAGGATCTTCATCAAAAGGATAAGGGAAACAACATCAGTAGAAAGACAAATAATATTGCAAGATTTGTGATATGAATAACCATGATACCAACAAGTGTTGGTTTAAGAAAAACAATAGAATGATCAAGATCACAAGAAAAAGGGTAAAGTAAAATACAAACCACAGAAGAAGCATAAGCCACCCAAGGGGAATGTTGCTTATGCCAAATCAAAATTAGACTCATATTCTACTGAATCAGACTCGAAATTAGATTTTGAGTGAGCACACAAGGTGCTCATGACTCATACTTTATCTTAGTAGAAATATGTAGTATGGTATATTGATTCAGGTTCCAGTAAGCACATGACTGGCGATAGATCATGATTTAAGATATTTGAGGAAAAGGAAGGTAAGCCAGTAATAATTGCTAACAATCAAACCTACCAAGTGAAAGGTGAAGGTGATGTTTTAGTCACTCTTATAGATGGAAAATGTTAGATTGAGAAGGTACTCTATATTCCTGGATTGGCTAAATATTTGTTGTCAGTCCCTCAGATCTTGGATTGAGAAATGGATGTTGTGTTCAGTGTTGAGAAAGGCAAAAAGAGATGTTTTATAACCAAAAAAATAAAATATGTAGCAACAGGATCATACAAGCATGGATTGTTTATTTTAGATATCGTTTCAACACCTCATGTTGCCCTGGCAACAACTACAAATGAGGCTACTTCTCTATGGCACAAGAGATATGAGCATCTAAGTTTAGGATATTTGCTCAAGTTGAGAAAATATGAGATGGTGAGAGGTCTTCCCAACCTTTCATCTACATTCATAGTCTGCTCGAATTGCTTAGTAGGGAAGCAACACTGGGTTCCATTTGAAGTTAGCTCTTTGAGAGCTAAGAAACCTTTGGAGTTGGTACACATCGATATGTGCGGTCCTATGCCAACCATATATGGTGGAAAGAGGTGTTTTTCAATTGTTTTTGGATGATCACTCACAGAAGATGTGGATTTTATTTATTTAATTGAAGTCATATGTATTTCTATACTTTTAGCAGTTTAAGAAGCTTGTTGAGAAGGAGTCAAGATGTTCCATAAAAACCCTTCACTCAGATCGAGGGGGGAATATACCTCCAAGGAATTTTCATCATTTTTGAATGAACATGGGATTAAGAGATAGCTGACTACAACCTATACTCCATAGTAAAATGGATTTGCTAAAATAAGGAATAGTTCCATTATGGAAATGGTTCGATGTATGCTTACAAGGGCACACCTTGAGCATGAGTATTGGGAAGAAGTAATAAACACAACATCATACCTCCTGAATAGAGTAACCACAAGAGCTCTACAGGGTAAAACTCCACAAGAAGCATGGAGTGGTAAGAAACCCTCCATTTCTCATCTAAGGGTTTTTGGATGTAATGCATTCATGCACATACCAAAACTAAAAAGGAAGAAGTTAGATGAGAAAACCCTGTAATGTATATTTCTTGGTTATGATGAGAATTCAAAGGGATATCTATTGATAGATCCAATGACCAAGAAGACACACATAATTCAAGATGTGGTATTTGATGAAGCTTTCACATCAAGTAACACTTCTATAGTTGTATACCTTGAGGAAGATGAGCCTAAGAAAGAGGCTCCACACCCATAGAACTAGATTCCAAAATGGTATACCAGTATATTGAGAGATTCAAAGTTGACATCACTTCCATATCTAACTCTAGATCGATCTTGTACTCACAATATGACTTAGCAAATGAGAGTAGAGGCATCAACTTTAGAGGTTGATGAGCTTTACCAACAATTTTATGAACTATCTATAGACACAGAGGAAGATAGGGAAACATATATGATGGATTATAGGGTTTATATGATAGCATTGGATGCAAATGAACCCACAACAGTTTAGGATGCACTTAGTGAGCCTCAGTCGAAGGCTTCTATGGAAGAAGAACGTACATATCTCATGAAAAAGCATACATGGAAGCTAGTAAATCTGCCTTCAGGAAAGAAGCCCATTGGCTACAAGTGGGTGTTCAAAGTGAAGTATAAGGTATATGGTACTATTGATAAGCATAAGGTCCATATTTTTGCAAAGGGCTATGCTCAGAAAGAAGGTATATATTATGAAGATACTTTTGCCCCTACTACAAAAATGACTACCATTCGAGTACTTTGTGCTAGGGCAACTTATTTTGGGTGGAAGTTACATCAGATGGATGTAAAATTTGCTTTCTTGAATGGTGACCTACAAGAAGAAGTGTACATGACCCAACTAGAAGGATTTGTTGTTGAAGGGCAAGAATAAAAAGTTTGCAAGTTGGTCAAATCCTTGTATGGGCTGAAACAAGCTCCATGAGCTTGGTACATCAAAATAGATAGTCACCTAGTGTAGAATGCTTTACAAAGAAGTCCTTCAGATGCAAATATCTATATCAAGAACAATGGTTCTTACATAGTGATTTTGGTGCTATATATAGATGATTTGATAATAATAGGGAGCTCAAAGAGTATGATTGATGCAATAAAAAATGATTTGAAATAATCTTTTGAAATGATAGATCTAAGACTTCTTCACTATTTTCTTGGTTTAGAAGTGACTAAAAAAACATCATATTAGAGTAACACAAAAGAAGCATGCCAAGACATTGGTTGATAAATATCACATGACTGAATGTAAGACTAAGGCAACTCCAATGAATCTTGGACTCAAGCTATCATGATATGATAAATCACCACAGGTATATGGTACTCTCTCTATCGCCAACTGATTGAGAGTCTCATATATCTGCCAAATACTAGGTCAGATCTCAATTTTGTTGTGGGTTATCTTTTGAGGTTCATGCAGGAACCAAAGGTGAGTCATTGGAAAGCAGCAAAGAGAGTTCTTCATTATGTCCGTGGTACTACAAATTTTGGATTGGAGTATAAAAAGAATAACAAATTATATCTATAGAGATACATGGACTCAGACTATGTCGGATCCATTGATGATCACAAGTCAACTTCTAGATACATTTTCCATATAAGATATGGTCTTGTCTCTTGGCATAGTCAGAAGCAGTAGGTGGTTGCTTTATCATCTATAGAGGCAGAATATCACGTAGCCAATGTAGCATTCTGCGAGATAATATGGTTAAGTTGCATTCTTACAAACATGGGTCTTCCAAAGAATCTTCCACTTCATTTATTTTACGATAATCAAGGTGTTTTGAATCTTGTCAAGAATCCCAATTTTCATGATTGTACCAAACATATTGATACTCGATGTCATTTCATTTGCAATGAAGTTCCAAAGCATCACATACAACTCCAGTACATTCCCACTGATGAGCAAGTTGTAGATATTTTCACCAAGGCACTTGCACGTGTCAAATTTGAATTATTTCGTAATGCTCTTTGTATTTTCCAATAATGTAATAAGGAGGGATGTTAGAAACTAGGGTATTATATTACATTATTATGCACTTTTATTCACTTAGATAAAATAGCACTCCTTAAGCACTCTCTAAGTCGTTGAGGTAGGTATGGTGGTTACCCCACCTCCTTAACCATATTACAATGTATATATATGGCAGGTTCAACTTAATTCAATTTAATTTCGATTACCAATATCTTTATTCAAACTATAGCATATATATTTTCCCTCCATGTTTCATACAAGCAAACAATAGTATTCATATTTATACAAATAGTATAATGTTCATCAATGTTCTTTACTTAATCAACATGATGAATAATGATAATCTATAGTTGTGTTTGCTTATTCAACATAATGAATATTTCATAAAATGTATACCTTTAATCCTCTAGTAATTTATGCAAAAAATATGAATGCTCATTCTTTTCCAACTCTATTACAGTTGATCTCCCTTGTACACAAGCAATTATGCATTTATTATGGAAATGGTACAACCTTTATGTTTCTTTGTATTTGAAAAAATAATAAACATACCTTCATATAATTTTTTACATTCATGGGTATAAATAGATACACATTTATTTACAACGAAGCTACAATCATTTACTTGCATTCATATATCATGTATAGATATGATACAATTCTTCACTCTACATTCATGCATCAAGAAAGAAAATGTTATAGTTACAAACTTGCAGTCACACATCACAAATAGATTTTTTATAGTCCTTTACTTTGTCTTCATTTACAAATGCAATCACCCCTCTTATGTCATGCAATAGAATAAACATATAAGATCATAATTTATTCAAAGCAACCCTTTTCATATTTTATTTCCAACCATCATGATAACCACCATAGAATCATGCATTAACCATTTTAGATTGTTGAAATACTAGATGATTTTTCTACGCAAAAACCCATCTATAGATTCATTTATATTACATGAATGAAACTTAAATGCAATGAGGTAAAAAATCTAATGACCTTTACTCTCAGGTTAGGAATACAGTCTATGATTTTAATACTGATGATTTTTACTCAGTCATGACCTCTCTTCATGCAAGTTAAACAAGCAACTCTATCTTATTTGGTTTTTTTTAGCTTAAACACAATAAGAATATCTTTATGCTTTAGAAAAATAGAACCAAAGGAGGGTATAATATATTTTGAATTTTTACTCACTCTACTAAAATAGTAGAGGATATTAGAGGTTACATCTACATTACTTTTTCATAGTTGGTAGGGTTGCTCTTTTTCCCTACAACTTATAGGGTGAACCAACGTAAGATAACCTTTTACATTTTCAAATTCCAGATCGAAGTAGAGAAAATGTACAAAATATAAAATACCCATTTTTGAATTCAATATCAAACAATAAAAAATGACCATTTATAAAAAAAAAAAATTATGGATTCAAGCCTAAGCAATACAAATATCCATTTACAGAATACCCATTATAGATTTAACTAGTAAACAAAATTTTTATTTATTCCAAGCAAAAATAAAAACTTCTTTAAGCAAGAAAACTATAATTACCAAGAACAAAGATACATGATATAAATTCTTACTTCAACCATACTCTAGGTTTCCTTGCGATTTTCCTCCACTGAGTTTCCATGTTATAGGGAAAGGGGTCTTTAAAAACCATTCATTGTGTGTTCCAAATTATCTATCCCTAATTTTCATATTATATTTTAGGGTTTGTTGTCAAAGGAGTCCAAAAGAAACTTGGACTTGGATATACAAGACAAACCCACGCCACCAATTTACCTCCAATCCTATTACATTCCTCTAAAACATGAATTTCAAATAACCAAATAATCAGAGATGCTCTAAAAGAGAGGGTTTATTTATTAAAAAATAATAACTTCCCCTATAATTGTTACAAGGAAAGTGAAAATTCCATTTTTTATAAATTTGATTTCCCCAAAACTAAATTCCATGGGGGAGGTGACACAACCCATCATCTTTGTTTTTTCAAAATTAAAATAATATTCCATACTCAAATCAAATCAATGAAGGAGAACACAAGATTTAAACACTTTTCCACTTTTGGATTCCACCCAACACTTTCTTAGTAAGCATTCAAGTGCATTATTAAAACAATACTCATGGTCCAAAAAGCAACCGTGTATTTTCTAATGCAATGATATCTTATCTAGTGGTGTGTGTCTAAATTGATTGCTTCTTTGGATCTATCATCTTCTCCCTAGAGAGACATTTTCTCATTTTGATCCTAAAGGATAACCTCTCAACACTTGATCAAATTAATCTAGTATGGTCACCATTGTCAAACTAAAAAAATAATATAAAATTAAATTATAAATACTAAATCAAAATTTCCGCTTCATTCAATTTTAAAAAATAATAAACCATTCACATCTAAATATTTTGGTATGCATCAACTAGCATTCATGGAGCCAATTATTTGTAGTTTTTTTTTGGGATAAAATCTACACAACTAATACACTAGTGACCATGGTGTAAATAGTAGGTCTAGAAATCTAATTACATTAATTAGTCAATAGGTATCATGGGTGGATTTTAGTGAAGAAAAAATCTTATATAGTCAACACTTCATTATAAAAAAAAATTGAATATATCTAAAAGTAACTATATACATCAGATGCTCTTTATCACATCATTTTTTTCATAAAATAAAATACATGACTATGCATAGTCAAACTCATGACTACAAAGGTGAAACATGATCACATAAAACATGAAACTTATGGAAAATATGATAAAGACCAACTTTTCTACATATATCCACTAACAAAAAAAATTGAATCATTGTAACTATAATCAAGATTGACTTTGATCAATATAGTGTAATATTCTGTAATTTAGGATGAATCTTAGATTTGTGCAATTATAAAATTACATTCTCTGTTTTATTCAAATATCTATATTGTTTCCTTTTGTAATAATGAGTGATATGTATTTATCTTTTTCCATATTCACTAAAATTTATTTTCTACTTCACCACCATTTTTCCACCTAATATGTGTTTGTCATAGTTTTATCTAGATACTAAGCCATTCCTTAATGATTTTAAGCATGTTCTTGGTCTACCTATTCAATCTTCTTAAAATGATTATATTTTTGACAGGTTATCATTTGTTATTGAAATGTTTTTTTAAAAGTGTTTCTCTTTTTATTTATATTTGACTTTATTACTTTTTCTTATCAGGATTGCTATTTTTCCCACTATATTATCTTCTTATAAGGATTTTCCTTTAAAAAATATTATTTTCTTCTTTAATTATGAATTTAAAGATCATAACCTTCCCAACTACTATTTGTTCAATTATTTTTCTCTTTTAGATAATGAATGTAATGTTCATGATACATCATGCTTTTACTAGGTTGTCCACCAATTCAAGTTGGTACAACATCACCATGCTCATAAAAGTGAATTTGCAATGTTAGCTATGAGCTCATGGTGTATAATACATTCAAGAAATCAATTCAAATGAGTTATTTTTTATTGTTTTTTTGTTGTAAAAGGATGACCATACCTCATGACAATGGGTTATTTATCATGAATTATAATACACTTAGGGATTGTGATAACTATAGCATGGGTACCTCTTTATCTCCACTAAAATGAGAATCCATCAACATATCCAAATCCACATAATAATAAATTTAACCAATAAAATAAATATACATTAAAAGAAATATAATAAGATATAATATGGAAATTCGATGACATAATTTGCATTTGGGATTATCATCAACCCTTGAATATGGATCCTAGACCCACACATAAAAAAAAATACACAAAGATAAAGTGAAGCAAAAAATATTTAGATAATTGTATTTGGTTAATATCATTTGCAAGTATAGTACTAATAACAATAATAATGAAACTATTTATTACTAGATATGTTGTGAAAATTCTATTATTACAAAATATAATTTATACATATTAACATATCCAAACATTCATGTTGAGGTATTTGAAATAATCTAATCTATATTGGCTATTTATTATAAATTATATGCAAAATTAAATGTATAATTAGTTCTTAATTACATAGAAAAAATTATCCATATTAATAACTAGAATATTCTATAGAAAAGTACATATCTATAAAAATCCAAGGTTGTTAGATTTTATCTAATATTTGAATATTTTTAGTACTCACTTTGCTTCTTTCCAATGACACATTTGGTTCTTGTATGAACTAAGAAAGATAAATAACATCATTGTTAATGTATGATCTAGTGTATGTTAGATAAATTAGACTTCCAATCAACCAGTACTAGAGAGTTCCATTCATCTATGGATATGGATCATAGCATGATTGTTGCAACCCTACTTTTATTGGAGTGTCCATGGGTTTACAATCTATCATCCAAAACTTCTCTAGCAATGTCTTGGGATACTTCATTTGTAACATAAATATATGGTTCTCAAATTTCCATACACCCAAGCTAAGATAATAATACATTAGTACAACACCAATCATGCTAAATGAATGCTTTAAATTTTTCTTTGTCTCTTAAATTATCATCATCAAAATCTTAGTGACAACCAAGTCATCGACATACATTATGATGATCATGCTCTTTCTTCCTTTCCTCTTGAAGTATAGGTTTAGGTAATATATACTACACTAGAATCCATATCCTAGGAGATGCTCATCAATATTTAGATACCAAGCTTTGGTTTCTTACTTCATCCCATAAAAAGACCTTATGATAATGCATACTTTGTTCTCCTAGCTGGGTATGACAAAATCCTTTGGCTATGTCATGTAGACTTCTTCATTGAGGTCACCATTGAGAAATGCACTATTCACATCCAATTGATGCAACATCAATATAAACTATGCAACCATTAAAACAATGATCTAAAGGGTCTTGATTTTTGTTGTTGGTGTATAAGTTTCATCATAGTTGATTCCTTTATTTTGTCCATACTCTTTTCTAACAATTATTTCTTTGTATTTTTAATGCTTCTATAATCATTGTATTTGGTCTTGAATACTCACTTATAACCAATGGGTTTCTTTCTAGGTGGAAGATAAACAAGTTGTAAAATATTATTCTTCATCAATACTTAATGTTCATGTCATCCTTCCACTCCTTCAACACAAGATATTTATTAACAATTATATGGTCATATGTATTAAAAACCATGCTCATGAGGGATAGATTAACCTTATTTTAAACAATGCTTTGAGTTCTTGGTCTAAAACTTGATATATTTGGAACATGATCTAAATTTGCATTATGTAATATATTGAGATACCACTTGGAAATACAAGTGATACTTAAAGTGGATGGTCCTAGGTCATCAAATCCATTAATAATATCTACATCATGTTCATCAAAGTCAATATATTCTCTTTCATAATATTCATAGTCATCATAATTAGATAGGAAAACAATGAGTGCTTTGTCAACAACATGTGGGTTTGAAGAAGAGTTGCACTAATTCTTCTCATAAAAGACATCATCTATATTGATATATATATTCTTGGTATCAAATTCCATGAGACGATATCCCTTCATGTCACTATTGTATTCAATTAAGATATATCTATTGGTTTTCTTCTCCAAATTCATTTGATTCTACTTCAAAATGTGCATGAAGGTAGTGCATATAAAAATATAGATATATGATAGAGAAATTTTATTTCCCATCCATACCTCTTCAAGTGTAACACCATTCAATAGAAATGTGGGTGCACAATTTAATAAATAAACTATAGTATGGATATCTTCTGCTTAAAATGTTAACTCCAAATTGACATCACTCAACATGCATAACATCATCTCTTGAATAGTATAATATCACCTCTCAATAACTCTATTTTATTGAGGTGTATAGGTGATTGCAAACTATTATTGGATGCCATGTTGCTTAATGAAAGTAGAAAAATGATTTATGGTGTATGCCCCCTTCATTAAGCAAAGTATACAAATTGGATGACCATAAAACTTCTCCACTCAATATTTGAACCATTGGAAATAATAAAAGGTTTCATCCCTACTCTTAAATAAATACACCCACGTCTATTATGTATGAACATTGATGAACAATTAAAAATATCTATAGTCATTGAAACTCACATCCATAGGTCCATACAGATTGGTATGCACTACATCAATTGGATCATCTGCTTGGTGATTGCTTGAGCCAAGTAAGGATTAATATTGCTTTAGTACCAAGCAAATCATACAAATGTCATAAGGCTTAATCAAACATGGAATTTTATACACCATGTCATGATGTAAGAGTGATTTCAAAAGGCCAAAGAATTATCTAAATCACTTTTTCCATAATGAGGCAACTTCATCTACCTTTGCTGCCAAATGTTGGTTGTCTCACATTACAACCATAATATTAAACATCTTACCTATGCTAGTAGTAAGAGAAAGGATTTTTAAACCTCAAAACTTCTCTCAAATGAGACATATTTTATTTGCATATGTTGTTAAAAATTCAATATGCAAATTGTAATAAAGCAATTTATTCATAGAAAGGAAGTTCTTCTTGGGTCCAAATAGGTAAAGAACTTGAGTCAAGTGATAGGTATGATCTCCAATATGTAAATAAATATCATTAATTTTAGCAATGATGTAGGTCAAAATATCTCATTACATATATCAATGATAGGTGTGATCTCCAACATATAAACAAACATCATTAATTCTAGAAATGATGTAGGCCATAATGAGATATCTCATCAATGACATTACTTACAACATGTTGATATGATCACATTACATATATCTCAATAAAAAATATTAGGTCAAACATGACATATATATATATATAGGAGGTGTGTTTTTATATATATATATTTTTTTTTTATATATATTTTTTTTTATAAAGTTAACTAATTCTAAATTTGATCTATCATATCAAATATAAAACCTAGACTTCATATATTCTATCAAATGCAATTTCAAAAAAATTAAGATGTCAAAAATAAATGACTAAAATGTCATGACTATTTATTAAACCATATCACTATTAATTAATTATTAACAAGTTCAATATTGTTACAACAAGTTATGATAATAATTAGGCAATGGCTGTAGTGAATGTAGAAGAGCCAATGTTTCTTATGTATGTGGATTAGAAATTTATAAAATTCAAATTGCAAAATTAAATTCATTAAAGTGGTAAAATTATTTTAGTTCCTTAAATTATATTTTATTATATATAATCAAGTTCAAAACCAATATAATTAAATTTAACATGAAGACATATCTCTCTTAGATATTAGAAACTATTTTTTGAAACCAATACCTCACTTTTCCTTTGTATTTTTTATCTTGTTTTATATACAAATCGTTCAATCTATTCTATTGATGTGCTCCATCTACTTTCAACATCATAAATCTTCTACAAACCTTTAAATTATATATATATATATATCATTGCTTAAATATATTACAATGATTTCTATTCTTTGAGTCTTACTTGGGTTTAGAAAGGGTTTGAGTAAAATATTTTACCCTTACAAATACTATAGTGGTAAGTCCTTGGGTTCTATTTTACAGGAGACCTAAGTTCAAACCTTGGTATGAGGGGACCAAGACACCTCATAAAAATTCATGTAAACTAAATTTTTTATAGTGGAGAGAGAGATATCGTAGTGGTAAGTTCTTGGGTTCTCATACAAAAGACCCAAGTTCAAAACCTGGTACGAGGGGATTGATACCCCTCATATAGTGGTAATACCCAATGGTATTATCCATTCTCCTATGGTTTAAAAAACTATACACTAAAAATTATGTGGAGATGTTTGTACCCCTAGCTTTCACTAATCCTAAATCTTGTGTTTTTTTATACATAGAGGAATTAGCAACTACCTTTTCTTTTTGAACAACTGGTCACACGATAGAACAACTGGTCACAGGGTCAAGGCGCATTACCTCTGATCGTAGAATCAAATCATGGTGCTACCACTATAAACCTTATTTTACCTTATTTTACCTCAGTAAACATGACCCGAAGTGAAGGAGTTCCATGGTGGCTCGAGCTTGATATTGTTATCATCAAGTTGGTGCACACTAGCAGACTCAGGTGAGATTACTACCTTTACCTAGATTGGGCATGCCCCAAGGTTTGAACCTAGGTCTCTCCTTGGTAAATGTCCAATGTCTTATCAATCCACGTAACCCTCATGGACTAATCCTAAATCTTGTGTTATTTAAATAGCATATTTGTTTAAACTCATTCTCTTGTTCTTCACATATATTTTTGAGTTATGAATCTATTTATTACACAAGTTCCATCCTATGGATAATTTAAAAAAAAAAACAAGATAACATTTATCCCCAGGACGCTACTTCCATTATGGGTGGTTCAATCCCCATGATGGATGTGTATAAGAAATATTACTCAAAAAAAAAACAAGATAACATTTAATGATAAAGATCATAAGTAGTATTTATCTATGTTTTTAAATGATCATAACATATTTAGATAAATGATATATAACAATAACAATTGTTTCAATATAGAATTATGTGAGGCGTGTTATTCTAGTCATTTAAAGTGCTCTTTCCCTATCATATGTCAAATTATTTATATTTGCAATCATACAATGATATGTGTTCTTAGGCATGGCTACGAATTTGGCAAGGTGTTCACACGTATTCTCAAGTCATAGTTGGAGCATTAATCGGTTCCGTTGAAGCATTCCTTTGGTTTTTGGTATGGAAATATATGGTTTTAACAATGTTGATTTCATTAAAGAGAGTGCACATATTAGTTATTGTTAACTTAATCTCTATTTGTGTTGGATTCGTCATTCAATATAAAAATTTGTATTAAATACAAATGCCAAATGTGTGCTATTGAATTAAATAATGCATTATATTATTTTGTTATATTTACTGAAATTAGTTCAGCTATCATATACTTTTTTATATTGTTATGTTAACTACATCATTATAGGAATTTTAATGAGTAGTTAGTTTGTGACATGTTTTATAATTTGGTATTAATTTCAAAATTTTAAATAATTATATTATTTATTTACTTAAACCTATTTTATAATAAATTGTGTATATTTAAAAAATAATAATAATATTAATGTTTATGAATAATAAAAATAGAATGATATAATTAATAATTGTATTTATGAAAGATAAAAGGGTTAAGAATAAGATTATTTTAAAGAAAAAAATAAACTCCATAATCCAAAACAAATTTAATTTTAGTAAATTATACTTTCACTAAAGGATAAATTGAGTTTGAGAATAAGATTATACTATGGA
The DNA here is from genome assembly GCA_028583015.1 of Wollemia nobilis. Classification (NCBI taxonomy): domain Eukaryota; kingdom Viridiplantae; phylum Streptophyta; class Pinopsida; order Araucariales; family Araucariaceae; genus Wollemia; species Wollemia nobilis. The sequence continues at coordinate 12,990 of JAQPPZ010004733.1, read as the reverse complement.
CAAGGGTGACAAATGATGAATTTGTATGTTTTAGTACTACACATGAATATGAAGTTTATAGGCATTTATTCTTAAGTGAGAGAAATATCTATTATTCATTATGTGAGTACTTAAATTAAAAAGTATATTTTAAATGGGGAGTTAAAGATAGGACTATTTTATAAAATTACTTCATTAGCTATAGATGAGAGTTACTATTGTCAAATTATTATGTTAAAGGTATTGAAAATGTTAATAAGATTATATCCTATTCTCCTATTCAACAAAGTTGTAATAATACACCTTCTTACATAACCTTCAAGGGCTAGGTGGATTGGTAAGTACTAGTATGGCTGGGCACTTACCAAGAAGAGACCCATGTTCAAACCTTGGGGGGAGCCTATTGCAAAGGTAGTAGTATGATCCGAATCCTCTGAGTGCATGCCAGATTGATGATGATAGTATGAATATCGAGCACCCGACGATCCATTTCATATCTAGCTATAAAATAATGATATGGAATAGGTTTGGTGGATGCAGCCCCTATGGTTTGAACCCTATGCTTGGTAGCTACTAAAAATAGTGTGGTTGTAACCAAATATCCTATCAAGCAAAAAAATATATATACCTTCTTAAATATGTAATTTTGTTTCCTTATATACAAAGATAAATATCATTAGTTCTTTTCATGTTATATTTATTTGAATTAGAAATAATATGCATGTAATAATATGGAAAATATTTGCATGGATTTTTATGTGTAAGGTTTTGAAACATTTGTAAGAAATTTGAAAAACAAGTGCATCATCCACCTAGAATAAATAGAATAGTTACATTTTGTTAAACTATAATTTTTATTGTACAAACCTTTAATGTTTATTATATCAATTTGAAAATAATACTTATAGTTAAACAATGGCATCAATCCAAGTGCATATAGTTTCAAACATTATGTTTTTATTGTGAGGCTTTTCCTTTTTGGTGAAATTTTGTAAAATACGTAACTCTACAAATGAAAAATTTATGACAAAACAACCTACAAATAAATCAACTAATCCATAAAGCTTCATACTTTACAATATAATGGAATCATGATATATTTGCAAGATGAAAAAATAGAAAATATAGTGATGATATCAACTATTAAAATAACAAATACAAGTTCTTTGCACATTGAGATAAGCACAATGTCTCATAGGCCACTCAGAGATGACAAAGTCTCATATGCACAAAAATCATGAACAAAGAAGGAATATACAAATGATGATGAATTAATAAATATATCATCCTATTTATATAATTATAAACTGATAACCATAAAATTAATGGTAAAATTAGCATGACCATAACCTATTGATCTAAGCATGTGAGCATTTTGTGGCATAGCTTTATTCTAAAAATTGGTTGAAAATCAACTTTTATCCTAATTGCACTGTTAGGGGTATACTTGTGTGCTTCAGACTGTTTTTTTATCCATTCAAAATGCATTATAAATATTAGAGGAAATGCATGCCTTCTAGGACCAACTACATGAAAGAGTGCTCTAAAGGTCCTAAAAATGTAAATCAAAATAGTTACTAAAAATGGGAATTCTCTATTTTTAGATTTTTATAGGTAAAATGCATCTCTAGCTATGTTGGCACATTAGTTGAGGATAAAATATAAAAGGACATTTCACGTGTATGTAATTTTCATTTAATATGATCTTTGTAAATCATGGAAGGTGAATCACCACATTTCCATATGGGTGACCTTCTAAATTATTTAAGGTGAACCATCATATTTCCATATGGGTGACCTTCCATATTCAATATAGTGAATTTTTAATACACCATCTAATATATAAAGAGATGCACCCCTTGCTATAAAAAATATGAGTAATGGATTAAATGTTATAGCCTCATATCTCTTCTCAAAGATTGCTTGCATTGTACTCTATTTTTTAGTAATAAAATTATTCTACATTTTTGCTTATCTATTCTTATGTTTTGGTTTGTTGACAAGTTAATAGAAAAAAATACTTAAAAGAAACATTTACATGTATGTAATTTTCATTTAGTATGCACTTTGTAAGTCATTGAAGGTGAAATCACCACATTTCCATATGGGTGACCTTTTAACTCATGATAGAATATGAACCACCATATTTCCATATGGGTGAACTTCCATACTTAATATGGTGGATTTTCAATACACCATTTTTTGTATAAAGAGATCCACCTCTTACTATAAAAATAATTAGTATTGAATGCAATGTTATGGCCTTACATCTCTTCTTGGATATTGATTGCATTGTACTCTATTTTTGAGCAATAAAATCATTCTACTATTTTACTTATATATTCTTGTGTCTTAGTTTTTTATAGTCTATTATTTTTTAACTGTATTTTTTCTTGATCTTCCATAACTAAAAAATCTAAGCTATGAAAAAGCCAAAATTATAAGTTTTAGATCAATGGTATTAGAGTGGTCTATCTTTTAAGTGTATGTCCATAAACATGATATCAAGCTATCAAAAGTTTAGGTATTAAATGTTAAATCCCTTTGATTATATCTCTTGTCATTCGAAATGGTTTAAAATAAGAAGTAGAATGGACAACATCAATATAAATTATCCTTTCAAGGAGATGTTGAATAAAGACCTCATGAAAAAATGAATGGGATGATAGATCAATTTGCTCAAATTCTTCAAAAACTCATTTTCGTAATTTCTATAACCTCCTCTACACAACCTCTCACTACCCTACCACCATTTAGTGTTCCCACACCCTTTAAGGTATAGGTGAATTTTGATATTCTTACTTTTTGAAAGAAATTTTAATTTTGATACCCTAGAAAATTGCTTGCATTAGTTATATTCATACTTATCTATAAATAAATTCGCTTATAGTAAAAAAAACAATTTTGCACTCTTGAAAGGTTCATTAACTATCTGAAATTTGTGGGAATCATATTATAATAGTGTCATAGAAGAGAATGAATATGAACACTCACAGGGTATAATTTCGTGGAAGCTATCAAGGAAGAATATTATCCTATGGGATCCTGTGAAGACCATTACATGTGTTGACAATAATTGCTTGAAGGTAAGCACCATTCTATTCAAGATTATATTATTTCTTTACATTCCATGGAAAAAAATCTAGGTATTACAAAATATCAAAATGCATCGAATATTTAAGTACTACAATGCACTACAATGGTACATTTGAGAGGACATGAACATATCCAAATTCAATATACTAGTAGAAGCATATAAAATTCCTATCAAATTGGAGAAAAACTATAAAAAATAAATAAAAGAAAGAGCAAATAACAAAAACTAGAACACCAAGTAATAGCCAAATAAAGACTACAATTATTCTCTAAAGAATTAGGACAAAGGAGTTAGTACCAAAGTTATAACTAGAAGCAAAACAAACTTTCAAGAAAAAATTCCCTCAAAAGCTAAGTGGTAAATAGTATGATTATGGAAAGAGTAACTGACATTCAAGGGAGGAGTGCCGAGTAATTTAGTAATTTTTTTTAAGTTGCAACCCTCTATATTATACATTATTACCTCCAGACCCACAATTTAAGGATAGAGGGCAAAAAATTATGTAATTCAAATTAAATGTGACCATTGCCACCACACATTCTACACTAGAGGAGTTAGAGGAGGAGGAACACATGTTTAACTCACTAATGTAGGTCAAGGGTGAACCTTTGTATTTCATTATTGATAGCGTAAGTCAAAAGAATCTGATTTCTACTCAAATGATGAAGGATTTAAATATGCCTATTCCACCACACCCATAAGCATATAATATTGTATGGTTACAATAAAGGAGAAACATTCATGTCACTCATTTATGTGATTTTGAGACCTTGGATGTTAGTTATGTGATTTTAGACCAACCATTTATGTAGAACAGGTATGGGGTATATGCGTCTAGGCCTTCATCACTATTGAAGGTCAGTACTTTAGGATCCTAGAGATATATTATCCTACCATTGTTTCCTTAATTAGTGCTAAATAAGTCGTAAAGATATTATCCAAAATAAGAAAATCCATTTTTTTAATGATAAAACCATAAATTAGAAGGGGGGTCATTAGTACATCAATTTCAGGCCCTACATAGTAGAAGCAAATGGACTATATTATAGTAGAATATGATGACTTGTTCAAGTTACCAGCTAGAATTCCACTTCATTATGAGGTAAAGAATTACAATGGTTTAATTCCCTAATATCATTTTCTAATGCACCTTTTTATCATATATCATTCCTTGAAAATGATGAAATAAAGAGATAGATCTAAGAATTAATTCAAAAGGGGTATATCATATCAAGTACTTCACTATGTAGTAATCAAATTATCTTGGATCCAAAGAAAGATGTAATGTGAATATATTTTATTGACTACAAGGCTTTAAATAAAATTAGAATGAAGAACCATTATCCACTCCCTCAGATAGATGACTTGTCAGACCAGCTCCATGAAAGTTCTTCACCAAAATTGATCTCTAATTAAGCTATTATCAAATACCCATATATCCCATTGATGTATGGAATAGTGCATTCAAATCCAAGTAAGATTTATTTGAGTGATTTGTTATACCTTTTGGATTGACCAATACATCTACCACATTCATTATGATGATGGGTAAATTCATGTATTCCTATAACAACTCATTTATGGTTGTATACTTAGATGACATAATTATAATTTATAGTAATACATAGGATAAACATTTATAAAATGTTTAAGAGGTACTTCATGTTCTTCAAATCCATAAGCTATATGCTGATTTCGAATTAAAAATATTTGATACCCTAGGTATATTTTTTACAAAGAGAGTCTATGTTGATATTAATAAAATACAAGTAATTAGACATTGCCTACCACAAAGACTATAATAAAGCTTCATAATTTTTTTGGTCTTACCAATTTCTATTAAAGATATATATTAGGGTTCTCACACATAACTTGGACACTATACCAAGTTACCAAGGAGGTTGCAAGTCTAATTTATTGTTGTCCTCTTTGCTTGTCTAGGCTATCAAGCAAGTGGGACTATATGGTTGGAATGATAAGAGAGGAAAATATATTAATGACACACCTAGTGGGATCCCATTTACATATATTTATTCCCACAATAAAGAACAAGTTATGCTCTAACTCTAGTGAGGATATTCATCTATTTTGCTTGTTTAAGCACTACAAAACTCACCTATTAACTCTTCTATAGAATAAAAACATAGAAGAAGTCACTTTAAGGACACTAGATTGAGGTTTCAATGAAGACCTCAGTCTATCTCGTCTTAGAGAATGAGCTATATTCACCAAAAAACTCCATTCCAACCAAAGGACCCAAAGGCCCAAGCATGGCCACTCTACCACTCAAATTATCCCTACCTAGAATGATCGAATACCTATAGAGTCTATGACCTCTAAAGCCACCATTTGAATGGGGAAATATTCTAGAGTCAACACTAGAGACCTTGTCAAACTACACTAGAAAAGTTCCAACAACCCCACTAGAGCATATATAGGAGATGGTATTCTTATACCAAATACATAATATTACTGATCAATATGTGTCTCTTAGAATGTTGGTGGCTTCACTAAAAGGAAAGGTTAACCAAGGGTATGACTCACTTCCCTCACACTCCATAGCTGACTAATACTAGCTTGTTGTTTGCTCATGAAAGGGTTTGAAGAAAATATGGTTGAGAGAGAGGCCTATATCAATTGAGTAATTGGTCAAGCTCAAGGCAAAAATTAGAAAGTGATTCTTGTGTTGACTCCTTTACAACAAAAGTTTTTAAATCATGCTATAAAAATTACTCCCCCTAAAGATAATGATATAAAGGAACCTACTATATTGGTGAGATTCGATAGTGTAAAATTTGGTGAGCTTAAACAATGGTAAAACCGATGACCTTCAACAATGATATATCTGGTGAGCTTTGCCAGTGGTAGATCTAGTGAGCTTTACCAATGGAAAACTTGGTGAACTTCAATAGTAGCACTATGTTTTATCTATATTCAAATGTTAATTTCCTATGTGTGAGCTTTAGAAATAATAGATATGGTGAGCTTTGACAATGATAGATACGGTGAGCTTCGATAGTGGTAAGTCTAGTGAGATCTAATAGCGATAAACTTAGTGAGATTTGGTAGTGTTACTATATTTAATATATATTCAAATGTATATTTTTCATGTGTGAGATTTAAGAGTGGTAGATCTGGTGAACTTCGATAGTGGTAGACCTAGTAAGCTCCGATGGTGGCACTATGTTTTATCTATATAATAGCAGTTTGGTAAGCTTTGGTAGTAGTAAATCTTGTGAGATTTAACAATGGTAGATCTGGTGAGCTTCAACAATGAAAAATCTAGTGAGCTTCACCAATAGAATATCTAGTGAACTCTAGTAGTGGTAGACCTGGTGAGCTTTGATAGTGGTATTGTGTTATATCTATATTTATATGTCTATTTCCTATGAGTGTGAGCTTCGATAATGGTAAATTTTGTGAGCTTCTATAATGATAGATTTGGTGAGCTTCAACAGTGGTAAATCTAGTGATCTTTAGCAATGATATACCAAGTGAGCTTCAACAATGGTACTATGTTTTATCTATATTAAAATATTTATTTTTTGTGAGTGTGAGCTTCAAAAATAAGAGATATGATGAACTTCAATAGTGGTAGACCTGGTGAGCTTCGACAATGGCACTATGTTTTATTTGTATTCAGATATTTATTTTTTGAATAGGTGCTAGAGTTTAAGGTTGGAAATACCTATTCTAGTGGTTTTATTGTGCAAGTTGCAGAGGTGTCCATGCATGAGGTTTCATTTTACAATTGGTATTCTTCCTATTTTAGTGTGTTGTGTAGATCTGAAACCTCATATCTATGTTTTACAAAGTTGTTGAAGAATATTTGAGATGGTTTATTGGTTGTACCACAAGTTTGGGGTAAGTATTAACTATTGTAACTGGTGTATCTTGTACCTAAAGAAGCTACTATAACTGGTGTAGTTGGATTATTGGCTATTGTAATTGGTGTAGCTTGTAGGGCTATTAATGCTACTATAACTGGTGTAGTTTTTCCCAAAAGAGACTAATGTGGATGCTAGTGGTGGTTGCCTAGTTTAATGTTCTCATATTCAGCTCCTATAAATTTTATAATATTTTAAAAGTAGTTTTTTAGATGTTTTTGTTACCTTATCAGTATATGACTAATGGTAATAGGTAAATTTGATGTGTTTATAAGGCTAGAGGTAGATTGAAGGGTGGCTAGGTCTTGGAATGACTGGATATGGCTGGTGGAAGTTATAGGTCTAAAGATTGGTAGTAACCAGGTTAAGACTACTTGTCTTTGAAAGGACTAGTTTTAGCTTGTGCCCAGGAAAGATTATGCCAAAAAATCATTGTTTATACTAAATAATTATAAATATATCATCAAGGCAAGAATGTTGGCATTAAATTCCTATGTAATCACATATTTGTAATATGGGTCAAATTCCAAGGATGAGGTGTCAATGTGTATGTAAGGATGAGGTGTCACCTTGCATGCACATATGAGTTGGTAGTGACAAATTCTAGGGTTCACCTTATAGAAGATTCAATGTAGTATTTATTTGATATTGCTAATGGAAAAATTGGGATGTATACCAATGGGGGTTTCCCTTGTTATTCTCTTGTTCTAGAATGATTTTATATTTGCATCTTTATTCTGCTACTCCTTGCTATGTTTAGATATCTCCATTTAGTATCAATTCCATGTTCAATTTTAACAAAATGATCACATTTGCTAGATGGTTGGATGATTTAGAAAGGAGTATCTAAAAATTCATTGCATTTTCTATAACACCAAGGATTAAGCCTTAGCCATCAAGGGGTAATCCCAATTTTGTGGAGATTACAAAATTTTTAAGAGTGAGAGAAGCACAATCACTACCCAAATACTAAAATTCTAACTCTCTTCACAATGGAAAAGGTAACAATTTTCTATAGGTTCTTTATCTTCTTTAAGATGAAGATCCTTTGTGGTTCGATAGAAATATTAATGCACCTTGTCGGGGCCATAACTTTTACTACGAGTGTCCGTTTTATCCTATTCTTTTTTTAGAACGTGCAAAATTCAATAGATAACTTAAGAAAAATCATCATTATATTGTACACAAGAAAATACCTCTAGGAGACCTAAAAGTAGCTTTTAATGTAATTTTTAATTTTTGCAACTAAAAAGTTATCATAACTATTAGTGTAGAACTAGAGTGGGGTTGTTGTCTTGGGATATTGGTTATTATTTAATAATGGGTGCATGATTCTATTTTTGATGTCATCCAATTTTTTTTAGGGTTACTAAAAATAGCAAGTGAGTTGCTAAAAATAGAAAGTGACTAAAATAGTAAGGGGGTAGCGTAGGCTAGGGTTTTTATTTTGGGGAGTATAAGAAGTGGGAGAATCTATATGATGTATTTTATAATTAAAGGAAGCATTTGTAGGTTTATTTAGATAATGAAAGAAAGCATTTGTAGGTTTATTTTACTGGTGTATTTTATATGATGTTTTGTCTTGCAATTTTACCCTTGGAGTCCATTGTCGATCTCTTGTAGTGAATTTACATCAATTGGTATCAAAGTGGGTGAGATATTGCTAGTGGAAAGAAGATGAATAGAATAGGGATATGGCAAGAGATCTATGCCTAAATTAATAAGTAGATGGAGGATTTGCATCCAAAAATAACATGGTTGACTAGTGTGATTAACCGCATGATGGAGGCCCATACCAATGTGGATCTAGATCTAGGATTTGATAATGAGACCATGGTTGAGGGAGGTAGATCTGAGGATCATGTGGAAGAAGAACCAAAATATTTTGAAAGCAAGCTGATCCAATCCTTAAAATGACTTAAAGGAAGTCGAGATACAATTAAGATCGAGGTTTTTGAGTATGTTGGTGGGTTAAAACTAGAGGAGCTAATCAATTGGGTAAATAGTATGGAGAATTATTTTGAATGGAGTAATCTAGCTGAGGATAAGAAGGTGAGACTCGTATGTATGAATTTGAAAGGACATGCTCTAATTTGGTGGGATCATCTATAGACATAATGATAGAGGAAAGACAAAGAAAATATCATGGCTTGGGATAAGATGAAGAAGAAGTTGCAAGAAAATTGTGTGCTTGTAGACCATTCCCAAAATTTATTTCATAGATTTTAGAACCTCTAATAGAAGGACCAAAGAATCAAGGACTACACCAAAGAGTTCTACAAGTTATCTATTTGTGTGGAGCATAATGAGATCGAAGAGCAAAGGGATACAAGGTATGTAAATGGCCTAAGTTATGCTATTCAAGATGAGTTGAGTATGCATCATACCCTTATTATAGAAGGTGTGTATTAGATGGCCCTGAGGGCTGAAGAAAAGCATAAGAGGAGTAATTATAGAAAAGGGAAGAAGGGGTTGGTATATTCTCCAAATAGAGGATGTGGTGGATCTAGCTCATCAAAGGGAGAACACTCAAATAAAGAGAATAGGAAGAGACAGAGCAAGGTTGTGGTACCTACCAAAGAAGAAGAGGAAATAGAGGAGGTCAAGGTAATGGGAGAGGTCAAACTAGGAATGGATCATGGAAGCCATATACCTATTTTAGATGTAGTGAGGAAGGTTGCAGAGCATTCGATTGCACCGACTATGATGCTGAAGAGAGTAATCAAGGAGGATAGGCTAGAGTCAACTTGGTTGAGGAAGACTATGAAACTAAGATAGAAGTTTCTATAGACGTGGGTGAGAATATCATGATAAAAAGAACATTGATTGCTCCAAGGAAGGCAAAAATACATGTGGATGAGGGTGGTGAGTCATGGCTATGAATAAATATCTTTCACACAAGATGCACATCGAGAGGAAATGCATGCAAAGTAATCATTGATGATGGTAGTTGTGAGAATATGGTCTCTAATGTAATGGTAGATAAAATGAATCTAAAATATGAGAAGCACCCACACCCCTATCACATTTCATGGATCAAGAAAGGAAATGAGGTGACTATTGATAAGAGATGTTTAGTAAAATTTTCAATCAAGAATACTTATTAAGATGAATTTTGGTGTGATGTGATTCTTATGGATGGTTGTCACATACTTTTGGAGAGACCTTGGCAGTATGATAGGAAGATCATCCATGATGGGGTTCAAAATACATACACCTTTTGGAAATATGGTGCCAAGGTAGTATTGTTGCCTCTTCAAGAAGAAGGACGGAGTGAGAGTTTGCTGAATTCAAAGGAGTTTATCATAGAGGTGCAAGAATCCAGTTGGTGCTATGCATTGACAGTGAAGAAGATAGAGGTAGAGGAAGTTCTTATACCACCGATAGCATCCATGTTGTTGGAGTATTTTGATCTCATACTAGATGAGTTACCTGATGGGTTACCACCAAAGAGAGATATTTGCCATCACATTGATTTAATTCCTGGGTCAATTCTTTCAAACCAAGAAGCCTATCAGTTGAGCCCAATCCAAAATGCAGAGTTGAATAAGTAAGTAATAGAATTGACACATAAAGTATTAGTAAGGGAGAGTATGAGTTCTTGTGCAACTCCTACCCTGTTAACTCTAAAGAAGAATGGCTCATGGTGGATGTGTGTAGATAGCAAGTCCATAAATAAAATTACTATCAAGTATAGGTTCCCAATACATAGAGTGGATGATATGATGGATGTCTTAGTAGGGGCTATATACTTTAGCAAGATTGATCTACGAAGTGGTTATTATCATATTAGGATTAAAGAGGGGGATGAGTGGAAGAACGCTTTCAAAACCTGAGATGGGTTGTACGAGTGGATGGTGATGCCATTCAGGTTATCAAATGCACACAATACCTTTATGTGGTTGATGAACCGAGTGCTACGGGAATACATTGGTAAGTTTGTGGTTGTCTATTTTGATGATATCTTTATTTTTAGTAAAATTTAATAAGAGCACTTGCACCATGTGAGGTTGGTGTTAGAGCCATTACGAAAAGAGAAATTGTATGCTAATTTGAAGAAGTGTAGAATTCTTCAAGAAATTTTAATGTTTTTGGGATTTGTAATTTCCAAGGATGGCTTGAATATGGATGAGGAAAAGGTGAAGGCAATTCTTGAATGGAAGGAATGTAACAGAGGTGAGGAGTCTCCATGGTTTGACAATTTTTTACAGGAAGTTCATTACAAACTTTAGCAACATTCTTGCACCCATAACAGAGTGTATGAAGGGAAAAAAAATTGTATGGATAAAAGCAACAACTCAGAGTTTTGAACTCTTGAAGAAGAAGGTTTCAGAAGCACCCATGCTGGTATTACCTAATTTTAGCAAAATATTTGAAGTTGACTATGATGCTTCACATGTGGGTATTGGCGCTATGTTGAGCCAAGAGGGGCGGCCAATAGTGTTTTTTAGTGAAATTTTGAATGAGGAAATAAATAATTACTCCACTTATGATGTAGAATTTTATGTAATTGTGCAGGCACTGAGGTATTGGTGATATTATTTGTTATCCAAGGAGTTTGAATTATACACTGATCATGAAACCTTAAGGTATGTCAATTCTCAAAAGAAATTAAATAGTACACATGCCATGTGGGTCTCATTTTTGTAAGAATACTCATTTGTGTTGAAATGCAAGTCTGCTAAGTAGAATAAGATTGTTGATGCATTAAGTAAGAGAGTACTATTGATAACCATCCTGGATAATGCAATGGTAGGCTTTGAGGGAATTAAGGATTTGTATGAATCTGATACATATTTTGGAAGCATTATACAATAGTACAAAACTCTAGTTTTGGGTGAGGTTGATCAAATATTTGTTGAGTATGTTATGCAGGATGGTTATCTATTTAAGGGGAAATAGTTGTGCATACCTGTTGCTTCCATGCGGGAGAATATCATCCATGAGCTACATAGTGGCGGTTTTGAAGGAAACTTTAGCATAGATAAAACATTTGCTCTTACGGAGGAAAAGTACTATTGACCACAATTGAAGAGAGATGTAAATTGATTTGTGTCCAAATGCAGAGTGTGCAAGGTGGCTAAAGGCCATGTACAAAATATAGGGTTATAAATGCCCTTACCAGTTCCCCTAGGATCATGGACTGAGCTAAGCATGGATTTTTTGCTAGGGCTACCCCGTACTCAGTGAGGTAAAGATTCCATTTTTGTTGTAGTAGATAGGTTTTCTAAGATGGCTCACTTTATTTATTTCCAGAAAACCAATGATCCAACCAAGATTGCAATATTTTTTTTGATGAAGTGGTGAGACTGCATGGAGTTCCAAAGACCATCACTTTATATCAAGATGTTAAGTTATTGAGTCATTTTTGGTGGATTGTGGAAGAAACTAAAAATAAAACTACAATTTAGTAGTGCTTATCATCCATAGACTGACGAATAGACTAAGGTCATGAATCAGAGCTTGGGAAACCTTTTGAGGTGTATAGTTGGTGAGAAGCCACGACAATGGAATTTAGCCCTGTCACAAGCATAATTTGCATATAATAGCTCAGTGAACCACTCGATATACAAATCACCATTTCAAATTTTTTATAGCTAGAACCCCAAGGGTTTTATAGATTTGGTTGAATTACCAATCCATGATCATGTTAGTGATGATGCAGAAGCATTTGCTGAACATATAAAATAATTGTAGGAAGAGGTCAGAGACAAGTGGCATAATAGTAATACTAAGTACAAAAAGTCTGTTGATGTGCACATGTGCATCCAAGTATTCTAGGTTGGGGACATGGTGATGGTTCACCTTCAAAAGAAGCAATTTCCGAAGGGGAAATCTAATAAGTTGAAAATGAATAAAATTGGCCCTTGTAGGATTCTATAGAAAATGAATGACAATGCTTATAAGGTGTAATTGCCAGTTGACCTTGATATTTCACTTGTTTTTAATATCTCTGATTTGCATGAATTTCATGGTGATATTGTAGTTGTTGAAGAGGTAAACACCACATCTTGGGAGAAGCAAATC